>CAJINU010000002.1:798235-979726 GCA_905178165.1 Amoebophrya sp. A25 | reverse complement strand
GTGGGGGTCTTGCAAATTCTTAAGAATTTGCATGACCCGCCCGGCAATCTCAAAAAAAAACCGAAGGCAGCGCAATGCCCTGCACATGAGTCGACGCATCTGAGTCGGCCACCGCCGGCACTCGGCTCTTGTCGTAGTCAATTCGTAAGGTGCAACAGCTCACCCGCGGGCTGTCTCTACTCTAGCGGCTGTAGCCCGTGGGAGGCCGCAGGAAAGTGCTATACTAACTTGAAGCCGGGCGAAGCTTGTGGAGGCTAGTTATATATTATAGCAAAAAAACAAATAGGAATCAGGTAAGATGTTTAACCATCCAAGTTTATTTAGCATGAAAAACGCTGTTATTATGGTCTTGCACAGAACGAATGTGGAATTGCAACGTGGGAAGTCACTCTATTTATTCGTCGCTCGCCTTTCGGACTCATAAGCTCATAGGTTCATAGGATCATGGTTTTGCTGTGTTAGTGTTTTTGGTTCAAGTGTTTTTGGTTCGGAGGTTGGAGGGGTCGTTGTTGATTTTTTATCTAGCTCTTTAGAGCTAGCCTCCACAAGCTTCGCCCGGCTTCAAGTTTGGCACTTGCCTGCCTCCGACGGGCTAAAGCCGCTAGAGTAGAGACAGCCCGCGGGTGGGCTGTTGCGCCCTACGAATTGATGACGGCACGAGCCGCGTGCCGCTGCCGGCGCTGGCCGACTCAGGCGCGTCGACTCATGGGCAGAGGATGGCGCTGCCTTCGGTTTTTTTATGGGATTGCCGGGGAGGTCATGCAGATTCTTAAGAATTTGCAAGACCCCACGGCGGTCCAACAAAAGACTAGGTAGAAGAGAGCCGCCAGACACGCACAAGAACCCGCATGCCCCAACGCGCGCAAACGCCTCGCGGTGGCACCAGGCAAGAACGAGGGGCGACCTTGACGGGTCAAACAAGAAAAGGCAACGCATGGCCGCGCTGCTTGGGTCTCTCTACGCGCCTACAGCTGGCGGGGCTTCTTCCTTGCTTCGTCTGGCGTCTTTCGTCAGAAACACCGGGGCGCACTTCGCGGGGGCGTGGGGCGTTGCTGATGGGCGACGGCCTTCGCCGGGCAGGCCGGCGCCCTTCAGCAGACGCCCCGGGTCAGGCTGAGGCTTTTCGTCGGGGTGACGTCTCTCGTCAGGCTGACGCCTTTCGGCAGACTGCAGCGCTTCGCTGGCCGACATCTTCCGCCGGACCAAGGCTGACGCCTTTGGTCAGGTTCGTAGATGGCTGTCTTCAGCTTGGCGCTCTTCGTCAGGCTGATGCACTGACCATGTGACGCCTCTCGCCAGACCCGCGCACTACTTCGCCAGGTGTCTGCTTTGCGTCGGAACAGCCTGAGCCAGTGGAGCCTCTCTTCGGGCTGCGGATGTCTTTCCTTCGTCAGATTGACGCCTTTCGTCGGACTCACGTCTTTCGCCAGGCTGACCTCTTTCGTCGGGTTAAGAATATTATATAGATTAAGGATATAGATTAAGAAGGTAGCTCAAGAATGTAGATTAAGAATATAGCTCGATAATGTAGATTAATAAAATGTAGCCTGATAGTGTAGATTAATAATGTAGAGTAATAATGTAGCGTAATGATATAGATTGATCAATAATATAGATTAAGCATATAGGTTAAGCAGCGTATAGGTGAATAATATAGATTAAGAATATAGCTTAATAATATAGACTGATAAGCTTAATATTGTAGATTAGTAATATCTTAACTTTAATGATGTAGGTTAATGTAGATTAATGATTTAGATTAATAATATATTTTTACTGTTCCTAGTTGGGTTGGCTACAACCATGTTAATGATAAATTTTTTGCAAAGTTTGAGCACTATCAACTTACTTATAATAATTACTAAGTAAAGACAGCCAACCCCGCGGAGGCAAGTTATGACTATCAAAAACCAGCTGGCCTTCTACAAAGACCTCCTCTGTTTCGTTTGAACTTTTGGTATGAAATTCTTGTTGTTGAGCAAAATACTGACCGCACACGAAGTTTTGTGTTGGCCGTGCGACTGGGAAACGTGCATTGGATCTCATGCTGGTGTTGTTGAGATGACGATAGTTTGTTGACTGGTGCTTGATCCTCGTCGGAGATGATATTTTCAAGTGGAATACAAATCAGGGAGCTTTGACTCTTGAATTACCGATATTTTCAGCTCCTGTCATTAGCCGGGCCACATTGTGGATAAGTATCTGAGAGACAGATCATACGCGATTAAAAAAAAGGTGAAAGGTGGCTCGATGGTCAGTGTGAAACTCATCGACCACTGTTCCTAGTTCAGATCAAATAGATTTCTTGACCACTTCGAGCAGGCATAAGGACGGAAAGCGAGCGTGCTTTGATTTCTTCGAATGCAGTTTTATTTAGAATGGTAATGATGAAGCGCTGGGGCAAGTGCGCAAGGGGGTTCTTTCGTTGAAGTAGGTTTGAAGGTGACTCCTGCGTGTGAAGAAAGACGCTTCCTTACCAAAAAAATGGAACCGGAACAAGGACATTCTCAGACCCAGACCTGGAGCTCGTCTCCAGGTAAAGCCGAGTTGTCTTGTGAGGCGATGGCGCATGCGCGGGCTCTCTCTGGCTTGGCGGTTATCGAAAGGAAAGTAGCACATGGGTCTTGTCGTCATTGCTGGCTTACACTGTCATATTGTGCCTGTTCGGCTCTACACAAGGAGTTGCTGACCACAGCGAGGCGAGGGACGAAATTCGTCGTTTTCATGGACCCTTTAGAGTTGCGGCGCAGTGTGGGAGCCAATACCGGGAAGATGCTGCTTCTCTGGGGAGCGGAGCTCGTCGTTTTTGGCCACACGGAACATATGCGTCGATTAGAACAACTTTGCGCCGCCGCGCGTAGACCTCCGGTATGTCTGTTCCCCACTGCCGACGCGGTTCCAGTTCCGGCATTCGAGGGAAACGGAAGCCGCGGGACCATCGTCGAGGACGCCGCAGACGATCATGATGGCGACAGGCGAAACAGGGCTAATGAGATGATTGATCTTCAAGGTCCTCCAGACTTGATCATCATCCCGGATGGAGACTGGCGGAGGTGCAAAGTCATGCTCCGTTGTTTGCCTCCTCGAGTGCACATGTGGGCCTTGCGGCAAGAAGACAAGGAAAAAGCTGAAGAGAACAATGAGGTTGGGCCTAAGGAGAAAGCTGAAGAGGAGAATGAGATTTGTGGTGAGGCCCAAGAGACTAAGGAAAAAGCGCACGAGGAAAGAGGGAATGTCCCAAAGGCGGAAACAGTCCGGGAGGAGGAGATAGAGCAGGAGAAGCGTCCGACGGACGTGCTTTTTGGACGGACTAAGAAGTACCCGCTAGGACCAGTTGCTCGTGTCCAAACTGCAGGGGCATTTTGGCTACTCTGCTCTCAAATGGGGCAACGATTTCTCTCCGAAGGATTGCTAGAGCTGATGGCGAGCGACATACAGCATCTGGTTTCGTGCTATCACCGGCAAATCAATCGCACTATCGTAGCAGATGGTCCGCAGCCACATCACTTTTCCTCAGGTCGTGAAGCAAGGCGAGCACGGATAAATCGTAGGCGCGCCGAACAAAGGCGTAATATTGTTCCTGATGTTTGTTCTAGCCCACAAAGAACACTGACAACACTAAATCCTCCTGATCGTAATGTAGAGTCGCGCTCTTCACTATCTAAAAAACAACAAGAGCTCATGTTTGAGTCTCACGGAAGTGGAGGTGCATAAGTAATATGACAATTACCCTCAGATATGAAATCTCATGATAGATAACCTTCAGTAAAAATATGCATCGTGAAATTGCACAAGTGTCGTGCAGATCTTGTTCTTTCTTTACCCAAATCACTGTCTTGAAATTACAATTTTCGATGTGGATGTCGGGAAAAATTCGGTGATGTGGGTGTCAAATTGTATTCGTGTTCATCATAATTTCAGTCATGTTTAGTGATACTACCAGTACGGACGTTATGATGATGATCGTACCTATAACAAGCTCTAGGCTCTGCTTTCTGTGATAATGGAAGACTACCCAGTCGGTGGAAGACGTGTAGGTGGATTCTGAAGCAGAAAAATGCATGCTGCCGGTCCCTCCACCAACCTCAAATGATTTTGTTGTTTTGATATTTCACATTTATAGTGTTCATCTCCTAGATCCATCACGGTTAATGTGCGCATAGATAGGAAGTTCTGAGAACTCGCGCTAGTTTTTCTACAAGTCAGGCCACGCCCCTGTCTTCTCTTAGAATTCGTAGGTCCGGGCCACGACCCCGATTCAAGCCACGGAAATAAATGCTGGCTGACTCTTGTAGACAAGTAGACAACAAAAAAAAACTAGAGTAGGCAACAACAAAAAAGAGAAGATTTTTTTCTTTGCACTGACTGAAAAGCACCATGAACCAACAGCGTACTCATGAAGAGCCAGCTCTTAGCAGGAGATTCGCGGAGATTCTGTAGCAGTAACTAGTACGCAGCACGCCCTCAAGAAGTAGAAATATATTTTTTTTCTAGTCCAGCATCTGGATCTGCAGCTATAGTTTTTCGGAAGACTGTGACCTCATGTGGTTCAACCTGGACGATGTTAGTTTTGTGCCATAATTTACGGTAAAACCGTTTTCAGACTTGATACAAAACAACATGGCGGCTGAGGAAGAGTCTCTGGCGCGTGTCTTTGTAGCTGCCGTTGTGCCAAACGAATCTATACGTTGGACGCATGTTGCTGGGCGGCCCGAGGCGCGTCTTGGCAAGCCGTTTGTCGGCTTAACCCTACGATGCGAAAAACCATCATCCAAAGAGTCTTGGTTTTTCGAGCCATGGAGTGACCCGCGTTCGCTTTTTCTCATCGACGTTTTGCAGCAGTTTTGGTCTGACGTGCGTTCTCATGGTTTGGATTTTGCCCGAAGTCGGTCGCAAGAGGAAGTACGGCGTCAATTTGGACCCTCTACTGTGGAACCAAACCGCGTAAAGAAAGTCGAACACAGGTTTTCTAGCGATGATGGTACTGCGGGGCGACAAGGACAGCACGAAGTCAATGGTGCTCCCAGGCACAGTCGCTCTTTGAATTCGACGACGTCGGCTTCCGCACCATCAGCTTCGCCGTGTTTGGCAACTTCCTCATCGACGTCATCGGCAACCTTAGTTCATGGCATGTCAAGGATCAAGTCGGAAATTGCGGATAGCACTTCTTTTGCCAGTCTTTCGACGATGGACTCTGAACTCATCGTTATTCCAGATAGCGACGATGAAGAAGAGTTGGCACCTCCCGTGCCGCCGAAACGTGCGAAGCGCGAGATGAACACAGAGTCCTTTCAAACATTCGGACATGGTGCACTATTCGACGGACAAGGGTTATTTAGCAGCAGCAGTAGCAGCACGACCGCTGAAAAGTCGCTTCTTTGCGACGAAAATGCAGTTGACAGAGGAAGCGGAAACATTTTTATCAATGCTGAGTCTAGAACCACGACGACCGCTTGTGTTTTTACTAAACTTGAGTCGCGTAGTAGTTGCCCTGCAGCTGGTGCGTATTCTTCTGGTACTCAATTTGCAGACCGGCAGAGCCAAGGAGCGTGGCTTTTTGATGCGGAGCAGGCCGTTGTATCGTGGAATGCCTCTGCGACACAAGTCGAAGGATTACCCTCCCGAGGCTATCCGGGTTTCAACGTGGGAGGAGAAACTCTTCGAGGAAAAGATAAAGAAAAGCCAGATAACCCTATTGAGGCATTGCGACAGCGCTTGGAAGAGCTATCAATCAAAGATCAAGACATGTTAAGGCTGTACCGACCGGCTCGAGGGTTGCCCGAAATATCGACTCCTGAAGATGAGGATAGCGAAGATCACGAACGCCCATTAGTCTTACGACAGGACGACAGACCCTCTGATGACTGCACTATCGCTACAGGTAGTAGTTACAACGGAATGCATCAAGAGCAGCAGAACGCAGTGGGATCGCACGATGGGGCAAACTACGACTCGTTTCGGGCTATGCTGTATTTCGAAGAGCAAGATGGAGTCTCTGCCCCCGAAGCTGACCCATTGCAACAACTCGTGAAGCCAAATGTATCTACGTGGCTAACACATGAGCCATGCTTGCTCGAGTTGTCGAAGGAAAAGTTTTTATTTCGAGACAAATGGAGGGATGCTGTGGAGAACAAGGACGAGCCTGGTGGAGGGAACATCAATATCAGAAGAGGGGCAAAGACGAAGAGCGAGGACCAACAGCAATCTTCAACACTTCTCGAATGTGGTGCATCATCTTCACCACCTTCGTCTTTGGATGTCCATTTCCATTTTCCGAAGATGCTGCAGCCTCAAGAGCAGGTTTGCGCTGCGACGGCCCGCTCCATGTTGTTCGGGAAACATGCGGTCTTGGAATCTCCAACTGGAACTGGAAAAACTGCGGCGCTTCTTTGCGGCGCGCTTGCGGCACAGCGGTTTCTAGCTACGCGCTACGGTCGTGCGCCGCAAATCATCTATGCGACGCGCACGCACGGGCAGGTAAAACAGATAGTAGCGGAGATTGCGCGTAGCGTTTACAGGCCAAGCGTCGTTGCTTTGAGCAGTCGGAGTAAAGGCTTGTGCGTGAACCCACAAGTCGTCGGTGCTCGTGGAGGAAATGCGGCAATTACGCAGCTCTGTTGCACGGCGCGAGCCAATGCCAAGGAAGCTCAAAAGAATGGAGGCAGCTCTGTTGCAGGAGCTTTTGTAGAAAGAGGTCAAGATCAAAACGATTATAGCCAGCTCCTCTCTGCCTTTGCAGCTTCAGCTCCAAGCACTCAAGCCACAGTTTCAGGCAGTGGCGAACAAGATATAGATGACGTGGCTTGTGACCGCGTTTTAAAAATGGAAGGCGACGGCTTTGCGGACCGGCTTCACAAAGGGTTGCGCCCGGACGTCAATAGTATGAGGAATCCGAATGCAAGTCACATCAAAGACATCGAGGAGATGGTAGACTACGTTAAGGTATGAAAATACGTGAAAAAGCTCTGGTTAATCATGTTTGTAAAAATACGGACTCGCGCTTGTCTTAGTTGTTGCAGTATCCAATGAACAGATTTTAGATTTATTTTACCTATGCCGGTGAAGTTCTGAGTCTGGCCGATCTCGAGCTCACAGCCTCTTCCATTTTTCACTCATAGTAGGGTGCCGGTGGTTGTCCATACTACGCGGCTCACGTCGCTCACCTAGAGGCAGACGTACTCGTTTGTCCTTACAACTACGTGCTAGACCCAAGCGTGCGCGATAGCTCTCGTATCTCCGTAAAGGACCGCTTTGTGATTCTCGACGAAGCACACAACATTGAGGATGTCTGTCGCCGCGCGGGAAGTTTCAGCTCGAACGATACGGAAATGAACCCAAGCACCCTGATGCAGCCGTTGTGGACCTTGCGCAGTAAGGCAACGCATTTTTTGCCGCATCGAAGCGCGGATCTCGATCGCATTTGCGCTTTTTTGGATTCCGTTTTTAGGACAGCGGAGAGGTGGCACCACGAAGTTGAGGCAAGTAACCGCGCTCCTGATGGTAGATGGAAGGATTGGCGTGAGAAGACTAAGGTTCGCTGCTGGGCAGCGGCAGGGACTTCCTATAACAAAACGCAGGCACAGGGTTGGCGCGTACTTGAGCCAAAGTCGTTACTTTCCGAACTTGGTTTGCATGCCAGTGCTAGCAGCAGTCGGACGACTGGAGGGCGGTCTTTACGGTCCACTTCTAAAACTGGGCACTTGGAAGATCCGGTGGATCTCCTGGATTTGATAGAGGCGCAAGACAAGGGTTTGGTAACGGCCTTACAAAACCTGGACCGGGAAAAGATAAAGAAGGCCCTCGGACGGGCGGGTGACTTGTCTCGAAGAGTCACACCACGGCCAGAGCGGTTGGAATGGGGAGACGTCACAAAGTGCACCCAAGCACTACGACGTGTGACGGAGATGCTGCGTGCCTTTGCACTGCTGGCGCAATTCCCTGACGAGTACGCGGTTCATTTTGAGCCGACGACGCCGTGGAGCAATAACGAAAGCACTTCGTGTGGCTTTGGGTCCTCCGCTATGAACCCTGGAAGATTCACACTGCATATTCTATTGTTGCGACCTGCAGTCGTGTTTCGCCCGCTAGCGAAAGCTGCTCATGGACTGGTGCTCGCTTCAGGCACCTTGTGCCCGATCAACGGGTTGTTTGCTGAATTGGGCAGAGAATTTTTGGCGCGGCAGTTGCGTGGAAAGGATTGCCCAGGAATATTGGGTGTTCCGTTGAGCCCACTGGATGCGGGTCACGTGATCGACCGCTCCCAGCTCTTTCTTCAGAGAATAAGCAAAACTTCCGCGAAGGGTTCGGATTTTTCCAGTGTCCGCAATACCATCATGAAAGCAAATGGTGCCTTTGCATACGGTGGAGGCAACAAGGCTGCCGGAGGCAACAACAATTTTTATGTTCGAAGTGGAATGCTTCCAGTTGGTGGGGCACAACAGGCAGGCGGCTTTGGTGGCTTCGCTGGCGGTTCATCAGCACAGCAATGGAATGACGAGTTGTTGGCGGATTTGGGACTTTCTGTTCTAGCGCTTGCACGCTCAATACCCGCTGGGCTGCTGGTGTTCTTCGCCAGTTACGCGCATCTGGAACATTGTCTAGAACTGTGGACAGCTACTGGCACTGTGAATGCACTTGAGCAGGTGAAGGGTAAGATTGTAGTCGAAGATCGCAGGCGCGACGTGCAGGAAATGAAGAGCGAGTATCAAGAAGCGGTTGAACGGACGGGACAGGCCTTGCTGTTTGCTGTGATGCGCGGAAAATGTTCAGAAGGGCTCAGCTTCAACGATAACTTTGCGCGAGGCATTGTGATATTGGGCATTTGTCTGCCGGCTTTTGGCGAGGCTGCAGTAGTGCATAAAATGGCCTATAACACGCATTTTGGAGGATCTCGTAGTGCGTCTACCAGGGCTACTCAGGCAAAGAAAAATGCAAGCAGCGCTGCTACTTCTTCTAGATTTTTTAGTAGAACAGCTGCAGAAAGCGGGACACGTGAGCTCGAAAATAGTGCGATTAGTACTATGTTGTTAGATCGTGCTGGGCTTGCTTCAGGGAATGCATGGTACGAGCAGCAGGCCCTTCGAGCGATTAATCAGGCATTAGGCCGGTGTATTAGACACCAAGGGGATTATGGGGCGCTATTTCTCTTTGACACGCGTTGGACAACACGTGCAGGCAGCTTCACGAACAAACTAGCCACGTGGATGCGAAATCTTGGCGTTCGCCCTGTACTCCCGTGGCCACAGCTGCAGATGGATTTGGCTAATTTCTTTAATGCAAATAGGAATAGGGCACGTGTTGATTTGATGTTATAAGAATACGCGTTTCAGCTCGTCACCATCAAACTTTTTCAAATTCAGTCCTCCAGCCTGATTGGTTGATTCTAAAGATGATGACAATGAACCCACTGATTTTCTTTTCCACCGGCTTGGAAAAATATGAACAATTGAGATGAGATTCAGTGCTTATGCTACTTGAATGTAGGATACACGTGAAACGAAAGGCCAAACGTTTTCGTTTATCTTTCCCACGTGGTCTTGCTGCAGCCGAGTGAAAAAATGAGTTGGTGGAGGGGAGGGAGAAGGTCGTCGCGAGTGAATTTTTGAGAAGAAGGTAAAAGCGACCATACAATGAATGAATGACCATACAATCGCTTTTACGAAGAACACCGGTCGTGCTCCTTCAAGACACGTCAATGTCTATCACACGAATCGTGTAGTTGTTTGACAAAACTATGTTAGTTCTGATCGAACATTTTTTTCCAGAAAAATTTCTTATCTACTGACACACGTAGCAGCAAAAAACATGTTTGCGCGGCTGGTCGCGCGGGCTCCGGCACCAAGCCGAGCGCTCGGCGCTAGCGGGGGGTTACTATTGAATTATCAAAGCGTGTTAGCAAGGTCACGGTCATCGAGCGCGCCGCTGATAGATGCAGCCCGTGCGCTATCGAGTTGCACCGTCGCGAGGCATACACTCATCGTAACAGAAATATATAGTTTTATTGACTCACGGAGGATATGCGCCAGAGTTTGAGTACATTCTCAACAATCGAAGGTAGGTTGGGGTTCACATTCCTGCAAAGAAACTACAAATCTTGGACGCCACGTGCTGCTGCTAGTCGATGTTAAAGGATGTTTCATCTATGTCTATCCATTTCTAAAACGCTACATCTACGCACTAGCTGCACAACCTAAAAGAACAGGTAGACATCATTTTATCCACATTCATTTCAGTCACCGTCTGCGCCGAGTTTGTCTGAGCGCGCGAGGTATATCCAGGAAGCCCACACTGAATCAAGAGTGCTTCAAGCTAACGGAACGGTCGAGCCACAAGCGAAAAATGTTCTCGCTTCTACGCAAGATTAAGGCCTGAAGAATCTTCTCAGTCTTTGTGCATTTACACTTCCACGACACGTATCATAGATGCTCTGCTACATCATGTTTTTGGAGATTCAAGACGACCAAGCCACAGATGCGAAGATCTAATAAGATGTTATCGCGTTAGCAGATGAGGCTGCTGAGGAGAAAAATCACAGGAGCTTTTTGTTCCAGGATCAAGCGCGAGACGCAGTGCAAGGAAACTCCCAGAAACCTCTTGGTGTGTGGCTTATTTATGATACCAATACTACTTTCACCCTCGGAATAAACGGGCCTCCATGTCCTCCTCAGAGGCGCATCATAATACTTAGATCCTCGGTTTTGCGATTGCGCCCCTAGTTGGAGTTTAGTTAATTGGAGGGTGTGTAGTTTTGATTCTTCATGGCTGCTATTTCCTGATGTGCTCAGAGTGCATTATGTTGTGTATGTTCTTCAACTCCTGGTGGTGGGAAATGGCATCGAATTCTTGGCTTCGCGGTGGTTGTATCTAAGGCGGGTGAGAAGAAGATGAAGGCGGGTGATGCAATCAACACGGTGAAGGAATGAGTGTTGTGTTGCTTTCGTCGTTATTAAGTGAATAGATGATACTCCGCACAACTGACTATCGTGGGAACAGAAAATGGAAGAAGGGATCTCCGTGTGAAAATCTTACGCGGTTTCATGGACTAGAAATCATTCTTCTTGTAGACGCCACTTGATCTTTCATCCGCCCATAGGACTACAACAACATGATATTGCACTAGAAAATTAGTAGACCGAAACGGAAACTGTGCTGCTGAGGGGTACCAATGTAAGATTTTTGAGAGGAGAATAATTTTAGCAGGCTGTTGCTACGTGCTTACAGATGCAGCCTTTCCTACTTGAAAACGAGGAGCCTCAACATGTGTTCATTGTGCTATTTGGTGATAAGTGAAGAAAAAGTCATCGGAGGAGTTTCTTGAGCTTCCGCCCGTCTTGTCTTGAAGCTGATTAGTTTATATCTCTTTCCGTCCTCGAAAGTGCGCCGTAAAAGTGAATAGCTGGTAGCTGTGCTTCGTTGTAGCTTCTTTTTGTGCTTATTTTTTTCAGTCTTAACCTTTCCTTATTGAGCTTTCGCCCCGCTGGGGTTTCTGTCTAAAATTTCAGCTTTGGTTATGTATACTCTTATGTACTTAGTAGCGCCCTCTTACCGTTGTCGAAGTCGTTAGGTCAGGTAACGCCACTCCTGTAGGGTTGAGCTCGTCTCTAGGTGCCTGTGGTAGTTGTTGCTATAGCTTCTCTTCTTACTTCCTTGTGGTTAGTCCTTCATGCTGTCTTCCACTTGTCTGATGCTTGCGAGTCGTAACTTGCCCGATGTGGTGGCCAGATGGTTGGGAGTGCTTCATATGACGAGTTGATCAGTGCTCGACCCTGTCTTTTGTTCACCTCGTAGGGTTTGGGATGGACGCCTTTTTTTCTGCATCGGTCTGGCGTTGGTACGGCAACAAAACAACACATTTCGCCGGATCTGCCCTGCATGGTTTTTCGCCGCAACTTATCGGCGCTTTTTTCTGTGCCCCCTTAGCAGGTCCCCTTGTTGTACTTTTCAGTGCCGTATTCCGGTTTCCCCGGTCTTGTATTTTCCGGTCTTTTGCGTGCAAGCAGACGCCGATCGGGATCGTGCGACGGATGGAGCTTTCTGCAGCACTGGAAGCCTCTGCGGCCGTCTGGGTGGGACGCGGAAAGGATGCGTGACAAGTGACGAAAGGGAGACTGCGGTTGAAGAGATAAGAAAACTAGCGTAGTGACGACTTACTGACGTGACTAAGCGGCATGTTTTTATACAGGGTCTTACACCAAAATATTGGCTATCAGCTAGCTCTTTTTCACCGATTGTCGAGCGCGTCGGTGTGGGTAGAAGTGGCAGGTGGCACCCTGTTCGCCCCGACCTGAGTGTCTGCGCTATGAGTGAGGCGATCGGCATATCACTGGGGATCGTGGTGTAGTCATTCCCTCAACCTCCTAGTTTTTTGATCATTTTAAGATCGGCGGGCTCGTAGAGAGTAGCTTTGTTAGAGGGGCTTATATTCCCCGCCTGCCGCCGGTTTGCGAACTGGATAGAGGTCAGGAGATTCTTTTAATCTCCCCGAGGTTACAAAAAAAAGGTTTTTTCTGAAGTCTCCAAATCCAAACCCAAAGTGTTTTTTTGTCTGGATACGGATAGGACAGATCTGTGATTTGAGAGAACGAGTCAAGATCTACGTAGACGAGAGAGCTTGTGAACGACTAGTAGAGAGTGCCTTTGCTGCGTGTTCTGGTTTATATGGACGAGTATCATCTGTGAATTTGAGTTGTTTTATCGGCAGCGACCCACCTGAATCTCTTTTGTCATTGATTATGTGAGGAGATGCTGTGATCTATCCGTGAAGGCCAATCTCATAAAAAGGGTTAAGACCATAACCATACAAAACACATCGCAACATTTTCTAATTTCCGCAGTGTGTGACAAATAAGTAATCTTTTCACATGCAAAAGGTGAAGTTCCACGTCGGCTTGTAAGTGAGTCTTAGTTTCCTTAACAATCGTTTTCGAGTCCGTGATGCCTCTATCCTTGGGAGCGTCTACCTTCTAATTACCCTTAAGATTTTGGCTTACTCATAGATTTTTTTCGAGAAAGTCGCCCGTGTGGTAGTAAATTTTTCGGTTCGTATTAGTGTCGTTTTGTAAGTCGTTCTTGTTGTCTATTTTGTTTTGCTAAACAAAAGATATGACTCTTAACCTCCTCCCATAACAGGATCTGATACAATTTTTTCCCCCTTTGAATAAGGACGAGGCGTGCTGCAAACCTTGGCTGGCTTTCACCTTTTATAGGTGAAGGTTTAGGTCCCGCGACGCTTAAAGCACTAAGTAAAGCAGCCGGTTAGTTTTCACCTCTGAAATTCTAAGGTTATCCCGTGCAGCAATCTATTTTTGTATGAATTTGAGGGTTTATCCGAAAGGTCCGTAGAAACTACTACAAAGATCCGAACTCCACTCTAGTATGAATATGATATTTTGACTTTCCACGGAGGTATTTAGTTCTAGAAAGTGTACTATGAGGTATCTTTTCCGTTCAGTTTGATCACGTGAATCTATGTTTTTCTATCATGAGTGTGAATAAATAGTTCTGTCGCCTCTACGGAGATCAAGTTTTTAGGAAGAGATACACAGTTGAGGAGTAGTGCTAGGTACTAAGATTTTTTATATTTTTTTGATTGAATTCATCATGGTCGTGGTTATGACGGGTAGTTCTTGAGGTATCTTTTGTTTCTGATCTTCATTGGCTTTGGGAAGAGACGGAGCGTGAGAACGACGACGCGAGCGGTGGGCCCCTGGGGGTACTTTTGCTGGTCGTGAATAAGAACTACACCGAGACGAGACTACATCGCGAAGGAAGACACGATCGACGCGTCCTCATGACGGAGTACAACAACATGCCGGAAAGTGGCGGAGCGCGGGGTTCCCAGCTCTCCGATGTTCTGGTCATTCCATTGCGAGAGCAAGTCGTTTTTCCGCAGCAACGCTTCTCCATCTCCTTGGGCCGGGTTATTTTTGAGCGCTTATACAGACATTGTGAAGAACATGGCACTCAATGCATTGGCCTTGTGTGTCAGCCCACTAAGCGGCATGAAGCACAGCTAATACCACCGGACACTACAAATTCCAAAGAGGGAGGAAAACAAGGTCACTCGCGCGAACTCAAAAAGGCTGTAGATGGTAGTTATACCTGGTGCTATTTTTGTTGACGAGTTCGTTGTTTCTGATACAGATCCTAATCTTCCTGTCGGCAATTTACTTCTTCTTTTTCTGTTTTTGCTTAGCCACTCGCTTAGCTACTTCTTCGTTTTTTTTGTAATTGAGATTACTATTTGTTGATGCTGATGACGCTGCTGTTTTTAGAGTAGCAGCAGTCCATTAGACTCTTATCCTCATGTTCACTTAGAGCAAAACTACATGTGAATGAAAAAAATTGATGGACATGGTTGAAACTACTTCTGCATCGACTACCACTTACAACAGCAGCCGGTGTGGCAATCGATCTGTACAAGATTGGAACTTACTGTCGGCTTTTGTCACACCGTCGATCTGCCAGCAGCGTGACCCTCTCCGTGGTGGGCATCTCGCGTATTGAGCTGCAGTCTGTGAAGTTGTATGATTACTACGGCATGGCGATGGTGCGGTTGATCCCTGAACCTTCGGGTGAAGTGCTAAGGTCAGCGGCAGTGCGGGTGGCATGCCTGACTCTACGTGAGGCCATCCGGGGCTACGCGACGTTGATCGGCGCGACCAAGAACAGCGGAGGGGGGAAAGGAGGCATCCGCGGATTGGGTAATGCCTCGCAGCAGAGCACGCAAATCCGCACCATGGGCGAATTGCTAGGAAGTCTGTTGGACGATCGCGCTCAGCGAATGCTCTGGCACAATAGTCGAGAGGAAAATGCGCTCTCCGATATTGTTGGCGGAAGTGACAACGACACTAACAAGGATAGCAACACGACCACTTTGAGCATCTCGAACAAGTACAATAATGCTGCGGCGCAAAATAGTTCCTCTGCCGGAAACGGTGGTGACGAGACCAATAGCACCGGGCGTTCAGGCTGGGGCGTTGTTGAGCAAGGTAGAAGTCACATGCCCCACGTTCTCGCAGACGCCGTTTGCGCCTTGTATCAGTTTGCTACTCCGGAGCAGCAGCTCGTTCTGCAGGAATTTGACGTCGTGAAGCGCTTACACCTGGTTGCATCCCTTTTGACGCAACTGACGCAAACACGCAAGATAAAGCAGGAAATCCAGTCCAGTGTGCAGACAAGGTCCTCGAACGACATAAAGGAAGCTATCCTCCGTCGACAAATCGGAGATTTGCAGCGGGAGCTCAGAGCAGTGCGCGGCAAATCGAAAGGAGACAAAAAAGGTAACAATCATTTGATTTGATTCAGATGATAATTTGTTTTGCAATTTTGACCGACTGTAGATATTATGTATGATACTTTAATGTCCTTGGTTCTTTGCTGCCGGAGAATAGAAGCTCCCGCGTTTTGACCGTTTTGTATTGAGTTTCACAAATTTTACGTATCGATCATTTCAATTGATTCTCATCCACAACAGGTGGCGACGACGATGAGGAGGAGGACTCTGATGAGGACGAGATCACCACCATGCGTGAAAAGATTGAAAGTGCAGCTTTGCCCGGTGAGCCGAAGAAGATAGCCCTGCGAGAGCTCAAGCGCATGTCGCAGATGCAAGCGCATCATCCCGACTACAACGTTTGTCGCACTTATCTCGACACCGTGACTTCCCTACCTTGGGACAAGCAGACTGACGATAGTCACTTGGACATCGCAAACGCATCCAGAATTCTGAACGAAGATCATTTTGGCCTTGACAAGGTGTTTTTCGATTTAGTCGTGATCTAAGATTACATTTTGGACGTCAACGTGTACGACAAGAAGAGCATGAGATCACATACCACTTGGGTTTACAACTTGCAATATATATTTTGAAAACAGCGACGCATATTGAGACTATTAATTCCACAGAGTACAAATGAGTTCATTTAGTCCTGCTGCCTGCATTGCCAACCTGTCGTGTAAATAATAATTGCACACGCTCACTCTGCATCGGACCCATTTTCACTGCTTCATCTCCTGCCTTCTTAGACACGATCACAGATAAATGTGAAAAATCAACGTGACACCAGATCAAGAAACGCGTGCTTGAGTACTTGGCAGTGCGAAAGTTACGGCGGGACATGCGCGGGCCAATCTTGTGTCTTTATGGACCTCCTGGAGTAGGCAAAACGAGTCTCGGAAAATCAGTTGCACGCGCGATGGGTCGCAAGTTCCAGCGGGTCGCATTAGGTGGCGTCCGGGACGAAGCGGAGCTGAGAGGTCATCGCCGCACATACGTCGGCAGTCTCCCGGGTATGATCATCCAGGCGTTGCAGTCGGCGCAAGTGAACAACCCAGTGGTGCTCTTCGACGAGATTGACAAGCTAGCGCACAACGGAAACCATAATCCTCAGGGCTGCCTGTTGGAAATTTTGGATGGGGAGCAGAACTACGCCTTCAAGGACCACTACCTTGCAATGCCCTTCGACCTCTCCAACGTGTTCTTCATGTGCACGTGCAACGATCTGCGCACGATGGATCGTCCATTGCTGGACCGCATGGAGATTCTGGAGCTCTCTGGATATTCGGTTGAGGAAAAGGTCTTCATCGCGCAACGTCACCTTCTACCAAAGCAGCGCAAGCTTCACGCTCTCGAGGACGGAGCGGACGATGGGACCGAAGCGAAGCGCGGTGCTCCGTTGCCTGGCTCCCACTCAGGCGACGGAGGCGGGACTGGAGCCACGGTCTCCAGCTTTGGAAGTGGCGCGCAATTATCTGGCAGGAGCACAACTAGCTGTGGTAATGCGTCTCCGGCAGGAACAGGATCTGCACCCTGGAGCCCACGCAGAGCAGCGAGCGTGATCCCATGTTCCGCGGATGAGACTATTATGGTGGCGATGAAAAAAGAAAGGTCCTCGTCCTATACGGCCGATGGAGGTCTAAGAGCTGCATCGTGGTCGCTACCAGGAAGCACAGGAGGAAGTGCATCATCTTCAGGTCTGACTTTGAAAGCGGTTGAGCGGTTACGGTATCACCTGAAGGAAGAGAACGCGGTACAGATGCGCAGCTTGTACCGTGATATTGCGCGAAACATACATGCCGAGTTGCATCAAAGTACAGTCGGAAACGCGACGGAGGCGCCCGCCGGTGCACCTCCAATGCCGACAACAGGTGGTAAGGATAAGCGCCCGCCGAGGTTGGACGTCACTCACTCGGCATTGGTGCAGCTTATCACGCGATATACCGCAGAGAGCGGCGTGCGTTCCCTAGAGCGGCGCATAGCAGAGATCTGCCGTTGGGTGGCTCTCGACATCGTGGAGAAAAAGTACGGGCCTGATTTCCAGTACAGTGTAGGACCCTCCGACTTGGTGCGCATCTGCGGCATGGAACCAATCCGCGCGGACGAAATGCTAAAAGACGCGACGGACTTGCACGGCGTGGCCATCGGTTTGGCAGTCACGCACGCCGGCGGCGAGATCATGCTGGTGGAGGCCGCGAAGACTAAGGGCAGCGAAGGTGGTCAGCTGACGATCACAGGGCAACTGGGTAGTGTGATGACAGAGTCCGTACGAACAGCCATGTCTTTGCTCCGACCCTACATTCCGGACCGCTTCGCGCGCAACGACGTTCACGTACACTTTCCAGCGGGTGCCACCCCCAAGGACGGGCCTTCAGCTGGTGTCGCGACGGTCTTAGCGCTTGCGTCCATATACTTGGAGCGGCCCTGCCGCGCGGATACCGCGTGCACCGGCGAGATCTCGCTTCGAGGTCGCGTCTTGCCTGTGGGCGGCATCAAGGAGAAAGTGCTAGCCGCCAACCGGTGTCCCGGCATCAAGTTTGTTTTAGTTCCAGCCCTAAACGAGCCCAATGTAGAGGAAGACTTGTCACCCGGCCCGGATGGGCAATTGCCCGGCGCGGGTCTCAAAATTGTCTATCTGCGCACGGTGAAAGACGCGCTGGAACATACTTTTGGGTCTGGAGCGCACAATGTCTTCCTCAACTACGCTAGTGCATACACACCAGTCGCCGAGCCTGAAGCCGCCAACGCAGCGCCTTCTTCACTATTCCAAACACAAATCAGGTCGAAGATGTAAGGAAGAGAAACTTCTACAATGGCTTGTGAAAATTGGGAGCGACGCTTTCAATGCTAGCTCCTAATTCATTGATTAAAACGAAGTTATCATCAATTGAAATTGTGGACATCGGCATTTGCTCATTGTCATTCTCTATCAGGCTTTTGACATCACATTTTTCGATCATCATTTGCAAGCGGTTGTAAAAAAGCCACAGGACACGTGGCTATGAAGCTTCATTTGGCAACCGACGAAACTACAAGGAGCCCCGTACATGATCCCGTTATTGGAACCCAGTAACGACATTTGTGTCAATTTACGTCTTGACCCAGGAGAAATTTGTCGTCTTTGACACCTGAGTATTAACTTGATTGTTTGAAATGAATCCAAACAGCTGCTACCGCAGTTCAGCTGACGGCTAGCGAAAGCTCTAGACTAATTAGTTCATATTCTGCTTGTTATATGAGCATGAAGAATCTTGCTTCTTCTCGGGGATCATGCTTTAACAGCTCTACAACAAAATGAACTTCACCATCTATCCCAAGATGAAATGAATTACCTCAACAGACGTCCAATGGGATGATTTGTCACCTGCTTATATGCAATCACCTCCGTTTGTATATTATGTACAGCGGCGACAACAGCTGAAATTCAAAACCTCTGACCCGTGCCGCAGTCAGGTTGCGATGTTGTAGTTTGTGTGCAGTTTTTTGAAGCATCTCCGTAATTGAACGGTGACAAAAGCATTTAGTTTAGTTTGGCCAAGCGAGCGATCTCGCTGCCATCATCGGAAAACTGAGAACCTTATGGCCCTGAAAGTTTTATGGTTTTTGTTACCCACAAATACGTTGTAGTAACCCTCGAAATACTGACTCGTCCCTATGTTAAACTAATATCGTCTTTTTTTTGATTTTGTCTTCTAGTTAGGTACCCTGCGTCACTTCTTCACAAGCATTCTCTCTTTCGTTATGGATGAACCGCGGGGTTTAGCTTCGGCGGCTTCTTTCTTTAGCAGGAAATTGTGCAGGATGACCGATTCCCAATATGCAAAATGTCGCTGAAGACCTGCGTTCATGTAGCGTCTAGATGAATCATGGTGATCGAAGTCAGCAGATAATTAGTCGAGGTGCAGCACCTATCACGGTCACCTACATTGAAGATTTTTTAGTACCTAAGCACCTATTAGGGACTATTTTTATTACAACGATATGAAAATATGTTTAGCGGCGGAGCATGTCAGAATGTTCTTTACCTAGCAGATCTCACACTGTGCTCGTTGTTCCTTTAGCACTATTATGCGGCCATTGTTCTGGCAAGAACTTGATTTAGTTTGTTTTTGAGAATTTTGACTTCTTCCTGCCTTCTAAACCCCGAGAGTGCGTACAGTCATCAGATTTTCAAACAAGTCACTGAATAATGTAATGAATTCGGATATCATTATCTTTATCAAAACCCTTTTCTCAAAACTTCAATCATGATGAGTGACTAAGTGCGTATATTTTTCAACTTAATCGGCACATCTTTGCTCATTTATTTTGGAACTATTTTTCGAATTGGAGAATTATGGCGAGGGGCAGGGCAACGAGTCTGAAGATCGATGGCAGATGGCACATTCTGAAAAGCAATATCATCTTCTGTGCTCTTGGTTGTCATATAGGGTTAGGCTCGATGAAGATTCAAATTTGATTAGTTCACCCGACGCTTCATGGGTTACTCATGCGTCGGGGAACAGGAACGTACCTAATAATTGTCCTGCTTGTATGGATGGTACCTAGCGTCCCAACATTTTCGCTTTCTTGTATTGCAGAAACCAACCCAAAGCCAATTCCTCCGACTAATCGGGGGGCTTACTAGTAATCTGATTGGTGAAATTTCTCAGACTCTCGTTGGTTCTATTTTCCTTATACCGTAGAGCAACACGCCTCTGCCGTTTGATGGGAGTAGTTGGAAGAGCGAATTCCCGCAGTATGAAGCCCCATGTGTTGGTCATTCTTGCATCGTTGTGAGACGACGTTGTTACTTCGGCGCAAAAAAAGACATTCGGTTTATTCTCTTGGACGGACATTCTCATTCATACACAGTACGGGTCTTAACAAATCATAATCAAGAAGGCGCATCGTCATCAAGAAGGATAAGTAGCGAGTGAGAATGGTTGCATCTTGACATTAAAACCTGTCATTTCGATAATTCTGATCACGAAGCGACTAGCTTCTCTCACTCTACTCTGTCGGCTTAAAGAGACTCTTCTCTCACTCTCTAGATAAACTACAAACAAAAAAGATGTCGCTCTTCATGGGTTACAACGGTCCTTTGCCTTTTCACTTCCGAGGCGAGAGGAAGCCTCGTCTTGGGGTCCTACAGCAACCTTCTCCGTTTGCTTATGATCGCCTTCATGGAGGAGTGAGATCCTTTTCGTTTCATCTGCCTCTACAACTTGTACAAGGACCACAACAAAGACATACGGCCGACGAGACGAAGATTGCGCGTACGATGATACGGCCGACGAGACGAAGATTACACGCCTTCGCAACATGGATCATCCCGATGTTGTTCCTCTTCTTGCTTTCTTTGACAAGTCCATCGCTAGCAGTGGTAGATCGAGGAAGCGAACGTCGCAGCGGACAGGCGATGAGGATGGTTAGTAAACTCTTTGGCTGCAAGAAAGAGGAGTGCTCTTCTCCGTCAAAGGACCAGGACGTTGCTACGTCAATGGTGGGTAGCGTAGAAGATGTTGTAGTAGAAGGCGTAGCAAACAAGACTGGGACTGCGACGACATCTACGAGACCGCGCACCAGAACGAGTCGTGGTCTCCCCACTCCTCAAGCATTCTTTTCGAAGCTGAAGATGCGCAGCAGTACTAAAAAATCAGAAGATCCGATGGTAGCTGGAGGAGGACACGACCCGCACCAGCGCAACAACATCACGTCCTCAATTATCGCCCAAAATACAAATAGTACTATAATTATGGAGCAGGAGCAGATCGAAACCGACCGCCACTTGCAACTCCCGCCTACTGTCGCTGCTGCGTGGTCAGATGGACCTACACCTATGGACCTATGCACTTTTCATGCTACAAACCAGAATCCCAATGCGGTCAAGAAGATTCTCGTACAGCAGAATACACCAAATTTGGAAAAAATATCAGGCGTGACGCTGCTATCTTGGCTAGCAGGGGTAGCCATGCAGCCCCAGATCTGCCTTCGCCTATTACTAATCATAAAAACGCTACCGCTATTGCTAGAGGAGGTAACCTAGCATCTGCGCATGCAGCATCTCCTAAACAGGCCTCTCCGAAAAAAAAAGTAAGAGGAGGTCACAAGTGCCGAGTGTGGCCTTCCTTTGAGGACAACTTTGATGGCAACTTTGATGATGTTTTAGTCAAGACCGACGCAGAAGACTGGAGTTTGTTTGCATGCCATTCTACCACACCGCTATCCACCCCGCGAGTCCTGCAACATGAAAAGATGCCTTCTGGTACTAGTGCTTCTTGTGTGCAATCGGGAGATAGTTTTTGTCGAATGCAATGGGGAGATAGTTTCTGTGGAATGCAGTCGAAAGGGAGCACTCTTACGAGGTCTGGTCTCACGCCTCAGGAGCGGGAAGACTCAAAAATAAAGAGTAGCATTCATACTTCTCAGTGGGGTGCCTCCTCAACCTTTGCTGGATCGTCATCCTTTGGTGGAGGTAGTTCGCGGAGCTTTACCGTAGCGAAGGATATTCGCGTCTTCGCCTCCGGAAGAAGTCGGGAGATGACTCGCGTACTGGATGTGGTCAGTCGCGCGACCCAAGCACGACAAGGGGAAGATGAGCAAGGTACTTCTTCTTGTCGCGCGACCCAAGGTCAAGCACGACAAGGGGAAGATGAGCAACGTACTTCTTCTCCGAAAAAGAACAACACAAACATCACAGAAGTTCTTGCGGAAACGTGCAGCACTCAAGAAACAGCAGAAGTTCAACTGGAGGAAACCTCCAGCACCGCTAGAGGTCTGATCATCAACAAGCCTGTTCTTGGATTTCTAAGTAGAACTGGAGCTGGTCACGCAGCTGAAGATGCTCTCGTAGAACCAGAGTCTTCACCTCCAGGCACAATTAGCAGTGACGTCGCAGGCCTACAGCAACGGCTTCTTTCTGTTGAAGGTACAACACCAGTAGTGAGAAACACAACAGGACAACGGCAGCTTCTTTCTGCTGCTGATAGAGGTGAAGGAGGAACGATGACGAAGCTGTTTGCTGAGCAGCCTCATCAGGGTGGAAACGTGCAGGAGCTCCTGCCACAGCTTCCTCACATGAACCTAGCAGCGGAGGTGGAAGAAGGTCTAGAACAAGCTCGAGCACGAGGTCCACAACAAGGTCGAGAGCGTCAAGTTCTAGACCGACATCCTAAAAGGCATGCCATTCGACTGCGCACCTCAGAATCTGGACGCCGTGGGTACATCGATGGATCGTCTGCTTCGAGCGAATCTCAGGAAGTAGTTGTGACCCCTCAACAGACCGACAGTGATGATGTCGATTTTTTCGAGGCGCTTCCTGTTGCCCTCCCACCGGTAGAGGATGATGATGGACGAGGCCTCCGCACTCGTCAAGATGTCCTGCACACTCGTCGGGATGACCTCTACACTCGTCAAGATGGCCTGCACACTCGTCGAGATGACCTCTACACTCGTCAAGATGGCCTCCACACTCGTCAACATGGCCTCCACACTCGTCAACATGTCCTGCACACTCGTCGAGATGACCTCTACACTCGTCAAGATGGCCTGCACACTCGTCGAGATGACCTCTACACTCGTCAAGATGGCCTCCACACTCGTCAACATGGCCGCCACACTCGTCAAGATGGCCTCCGGATTCCTCAAGGCCAACAACATGATGTGATGTTTACTGGTCGTATGGAAGAGGAAGATTTCCCCTCTTCTGGTCTTGTTCAGCGACGAGGTTTTCTCGCAATTGCTTCTGACCATGCGCCACAACTACGAGGAGATGAGATCAGAGAAGCTGAGGATCGATTTGATCTTGTACTACAGCAGCTTGCAAGGGAACTACAGGAACAGGAGGTTCTTGTTCAAGAAGAAGGTCCACAACGCATCGCGGATCGAGAGGTGGAACTCCCAGAAGGCGAGAGAAGGACTACAGCTTGGAAAGACCGAGGCGAGAGTTGCTTACTGTTCCCTTATCTTCATAGTCCGCCTGTCTTCATCAACTACAGCGAGGATGACAAAGCTCCGCTCGCAACGCCATTTCCAAGTGGTGACATTTACAACCCAAGGGGGCGACAAGAAGTTTTTCACGGGGCTACACGACCGGATCAAGAACCTCGTCGGACACGGAAGCAAGGGCCTCCGTTTAGCAAGGACCTCGGCCAACTACAAGAGGATGACGAAGACCCACTACAGGAGGGTGACCCCAGTAGTTCTTCAGCGTGGCTGCGGGACCATGAAGCCGAAAAACAATGTGACCACCCATACCTCCAACTACATGCTGTCGATGATCCTATGGCTGCTCTTCACAGAGATCTTCCGAGAACCCCTGTAGAGTCAGATCCCGAAAACGAAGACGCCCCCCCAAGCGTGTTGTCACCGCGTATGCGCTCCCGTAAAACGAACACCCAACGACGAGGAAGCGACGCTCTTCCCTCAGCTGGTTCTGGGTCGGCAACCGGCACGAGCTGCACTGCAAGCGGCACGAGCTGCACTGCAAGCGGCACGAGCTGCACTGCAAGCGGCACGAGCCACACAGAAAGCGGTGCGAGCTACACCGCAAGCGGTTCCTGCGCATCAAGCTCTGCTCGTGCAACTTCTCGATATTCTGGTGCAACAGCCTCTACTGTATTGACTCGTGCAGGACACCAATATGTAGGGCGAACCTGTACAACTCCCCCACCGCAAGGTCGTGGGCATGCAGTGGAATCATATCACAGCGCACACCAAAGCGCATCACGAGGACAGGGTAAGCAGCAGCATCAACATCCGGTCGATCATCTCGTTATTAAACAGGAAGAGCGGATGAGAATTAGCACTCGTCAAGATATGAGTCCCGATGATAGTAAGAGTCTTTGCCACGACAGTCCAACTAGTACTGGAGGCAGTACTCGCCCCCGTGAGACTCCAACTAGTAGTGGTGGAGGTAGTACTCGCCCCCGTGAGACTCCAGCTAGTACTGGAGGTAGTACTCGTCCCCGTGAGACGGCAACATCTACCTGTCAGCACGATAGTCCAACATCTACTTGTCAGGAGCGTCCAACTACAATGAGCAGAAGAGCGATTCCCTTACGCAGTGCGCGGAGACAGGAAGAACCGCGTTTGTTTGGATTCTGAGACAGAGTAGAAACCTATGACGGGGACGGCAGCTCAGCCGGAGAGAGGCGCCAGGACATCACACCTGGATCTCCAACTTGCAAGGTGGAGGAAGGAAGGGAAAGCGCGTCCGCAAGTACGACAGTTCGGAGCTCGACAGCAGCTTCGAGTAAGTAGCGCGGTTACTTCGCATGCTACTTCTCCTGTGATGCATTGGAGATCGATGACCTTGACCTCATCTCCATGAGTGATTTTTACAAACGGACAAGAACCTATTCGATCGAGCTGCCCGTTTGATATATAATGTCGTAGATCAACAAATGCGAGACAAATATATTTTATAGGATAACTCATAGAACGGGTGTAGGATGGAACTTGGATGGATCGGATGGACGTGGACCCCCCTAAGTCTTCCGATCCTCCTTGAAACGATGGGAAGCCCATCCGTTCCATCCCATCCTGGATCTGACACCCGTGGGAATTATTATACTATTTATAAGGATGCCTTTTGATACGTCAACTTTCCGCACCTAGTGTTGATATTGCTTCCAAGTCTCCTGGAACTGCGCGACTTTCAAGCTCCTCTCGTGGAAGGATTAACACTCTAGATCGGACAACTGACGACTCATATACCTTATAAATTAGAACACTTCGTAAGAGGGACGTTGGATGGCATGGCATGGCATGCATTGCATGAGCCGAGGGGGTCAGAATACGACCTCCTTAAGGGAGCGACACGGGGGCGAAGACTCAGGGCGCGACATAGGGGGGGCACCGCGTTGCTGTCTGTTTTGCTATAATATATATAAGTGGTGGCTAAGATCTAGAGCACACTCATTACGAGTGGTTAAGATCTAGAGTACACTTATAACCCGTGACTGGGTCCGCAAAGGAAGAAAAAACGACGCGTCAGAGAACAGGTCAACTAATACTACTAGATCAACTAAGTAAAAGAACGGTGCGATCTAGTGGTATCGTATTAGTTGATCAATGAAACTGCGAGTCGTGGCACTAGAAGTAAAAAATCAATGAAGCTTATTATAGTGCCTCACGGTTGGGTCGTACAGTACTTGTACTACTGCTGGAGCCGCGATCTTCACGGTGGCTCGTAGATGATCTTGGCTAGTATCGAAGCATGTGTATGATCGACGTTAAGTAGAACGATGGATAGGGTTCCTGACTCAAACGGAGAACTATGGGGAGGGAGTTGGATTCGAGGGAGTGCCCCTCCGACATAAAAAGTAGGAATACAGTGCAGATGTGATCGAAGGGCAGTAGGTATCATTTCCTTCTTCATGTAGTGGAGATCGAATATAGAATTTCGAAAAAACTAAATGAAATATCATCAGTATTTTTTAAAGTGTTGATGTATGTTTCTAGCACGACTACACTTGTAAGTTAGTAATTAGCTGTTTCTTCATGAACTCTGGAGTAAACCCATATCGTCGAAGGTTCTTCACAACTGCGAAATTGAAGGTAAGGCGCTTTTCTTGGCGGTCAATTGAGACGATTTTATTGTATTGTACTAAGGCAGTCTGCACTGTACTTTGTGCGAGATTTATATATTGTATTGTATGCTAGTCCACCTCCTCCACGCGACAACATCTCAAGGCCACCTTAGGAGTTACGTTTGCCTTCTCTGTAGTGTTTAGGCAGAGAACAGGTTCTCTGTGACTCATCTCAAATTGACTATCTGCTTCCTAACTTTCACTGGCACTGACTTATCTCACGCTTCATCCGTTATTGTATTGTATGGTGACAATGTAAATACGACAAGACCTGCGAAGGTAGTAAAGAGATGATAGATTCTTTGCTTAAGATCGTGCGCTATTGGAAGACTGAAGAGGCAGTATTTGTATTGCCTTTGATTCGTCTCAGTAGGTTGACACTGACCTTCTCATGGCATGGTGGGTGGGTCTACAGTCGTGAGAAGTATTGGCACTACAATTACACAGTCATGCGAAGTATTGGCACTACAGCCGTGAGAAGTTCGCGTTACAGTTTGAGTCTTCATATACTCGATATGATAAAACGATCGTTCTGCGTCTCACTCGTGCAGGCAGAACTGCTGTGACACGGCTGCCAAAGCTCCACTGTGAGCCGCTGAGGGTGTTTGATCTGTTGCACCTTGTGTGATATGCTACTGGGAGGTCTATCACTCTTTATATTCAATTTAAAGATATTCTTGTGACAGGGATAGTCAAGAGATGAGTGTCGGATTTGAGTTTCATAATGACTATAGAATCAATGGAATAGAGAAGGTGAAGGTAGAAGTAAAGTATAATGGAAGACTACGAGTATCAATACTCGCTTGGCGATAGAACTGAGTAAATAAGTCTTACTCAACATGCTGAAAAAAAAAATCAAATAAATCACTTTCTGGCTCTGTCGTGAGTCCTGCCTGTATGATATTACGCTGTTCCCACGTATCGTCTCAGGACGTGGTGGCGCAGTCACTGCAGCCGCGAGCCCGGTCTCCGTTCTAAGTAAAGTATCATTTTAAATGTAGTATACATACCGTAGGACTAAAAATGCAAAGGCAGCGTCTGTGATTGTTTCTAGTCCTGTAGCTATTGATTTGTAATGATTGAAGATAATTCTTGTTCTTCTCGATGAGAAATGATAAAGCAGATTTTGAATTGTAAGAAACTAGAACCGAAAACGAAACGGTGGTCGACCTCCATGCACTTAGACAACTTGGTGTTAATTTGTTATAACAGACTCACTCGTCCTCGTCTTTTGAAATTCTTCGTGAGTGACAGCTGCTAACTACGGGTCGCTCCTATTGATCATGATCCACCGGTGGAGTTAAAAACATTTCGGAACAAGCGGAGCAGTAGTAAACTAACATCAAAAGACGAAGACCAGTACAAGAAACGAACAAGGGCGTTATTTTAGTTTATGAAAATATAGGAATAAGGTTTAGTGCGCAGTAGTTTTTTTTTGAAATAGTAATAGATAAGAACGCTATAATAGGCATATAACGTTTAGTAGTAGTGTTTTCTTGTCTCTTCATGCTCGATGGGATGAAAGAATATTTACACGATGAATGTACCTGAAGAGTGAAGATGATGATCCTTATTACCGTTTTAATTCATCTTACATACCATCTTCGCAGAACACATTGATAAAGGATAAAAGGCTTACTTCGTTCGCAACGGATCATGTGCAACCTGTTGCTGTTCCGATGAAAAGGATAAACATTCACACTTTGCTTGCTCTGAATTCGTAGGTTTTTGTCTTGCTGCCTTGATTCGCTGCACTGAATCATCGACTGAAGATTGATTGCTCCGAAGATGGGTCGTGACCTTGTATTGATTTCGAAACCTGATATGATGAGCCAATATTGAGTAAGTAGCTTCTTGTGCTTAATCTCTTTGAGCTGATTTTTACTATCTCCTTTCTTGAGGTTCCGCTCTCTGAGTTGTTCGTCTTAAGTCGGAGCTTTCGTCCTGTCTACTCTTACTGCACTGGTGGCGCTTTCTCATCTTCTATCTCGAGTTGCTTGGATTGGCTTATAGTTAGGTCTAGTCTAGGTTATTGAGTATGTGACTTGGCTCATTTCATCAGTGCTCTCGGTCAAAGTAGTTTTTATTTTTTTTCCTTTTGGCTTTGTCTTTTCAAAGCCTTGCTTTTGCTTGCGAACCGTACGGTACTGCGCTCCATGTGGTGGCCAGAATAAAGTGATAGAGGCGCGAATAGAGTGATAGAGGAACACTAAGTTCCGCCTGCCGCCGGTTTGCGAACTTGATAAAGCTGAGGCCGCTCTTTCAGTAGCCCCGCTCGGGTTACAGAAAAAAAAAGAAACTTTCCTGAAGCCTCCAAATCCAAATTATTACGTTGAAATATGTAAAAGTCTCTAACTCTATCTCTCTCAAAGGCATCGGCTTTGGCATACTACTTCGTCATCGGTTCATGCAGAAGTCTCTCTTTCAGAAACATACTGCTTCTATGTAAGATTAAATCTTCAAACTTGACCAGGGAGGGTTAGACCTGAAATACATGACGATCACCATGACTTTTTTTTTGCTTTCAGTTTTCCTATCATGCTCTTCACTTTTGAAAAAACTTAGAAGTCTTGTGATCGCCGCAAAGGTGAAAAATGTAAGCAAGTTGATGTCATTGAGATTCGTGACTACTAAATCTAAGAAATAATTAATCTGGGAGTTTGAGATCTTCACATGTTGAGGTTGAGAAGCGTGAACACCATCATGGCCGGCAACTGCTACGAAATCACATATGGCAAACGCAAAGAAGCTTGAAAGGATCACGAGAAACTTCGAAGGCGCTTCAATCTTCGGGTCGTGCTTTTGTGGCTGAGCATGCTTGTGCTCTGGAGTTTGGGCTTGAGGCAGCGGACTAACTAAGTGCGCCTCGTTGTCTTTAACGGACTAGTGTTGTCAGATCGTCAAGGAAAGCTGTTTCGTGCTGTTGCCTCGTGGCCGTGTAGTGTTAGAGTTAGTGTAAGAGCGTTCCCTACTTACAAGGAAGCACTTTGACTCCAGCTATTTAAGGACTCGCAACTCGCTTACGTGACTACGTACTTTTAAGTTGGCTTCTAGGAAAACTATCTGGACTATGTGTCCCGGTGTCCTTCGTTGTGAGTTCAAGCAAAAAAAGCTCGCATCTCGTTCACGCAACTACTTAAAATCTTAAAACAACTAACCAACCAGGACTAGGCTTTTAGTTTACGTCGCTTCGTGTTTAACAACTGACTTCGCATCTCGTTCTCGCAACTAACTACTTGCTTTACAACCAAACAACCAACTGACTCCGCATCTAGTTTTCGCAACTTCGTTTCTATCTCTCTGTTTAGTCTGCTTTTAATCTGTTGGACGTAGTATGAGTTATCGCGGCTGTTCTAGAGTAGTTGATAGCTTTAGCTTTCTGTAGGTCACTTGAGTTTCCTGCTCCTTTTCAGTCTTTCTATAGCTTTCTCTTTGTGTCTGTGAAATGTTTGCTTTCTCTGCGCCCACCGCTGCTGGTGCGTCGAACTAATCGAACACGTGGGTCATACTTTTAGTATACCGCCCGCCATAACCCCCATCGAAAAACTTGTAATTGTAATTGTAATGTGAAAGCGAAAATTACGCCTTTCATATCGGTTTTCTACGATGAGCGTGGAAACAATTGGAAAGTAGAGTACTGCATAAGCATAACACCTAGCGTGAGATACAAGTGAGTTTTTACCTTCGGTTTAACAAAGGAGCGTGCGTGGGTATCAGCTTTATGGGGATCTATCGCGAAAAATTCAAATATACCTCCGTGTAAGCAAGCGACTTCGATCGGTAGGAGAACGAGGCACATGTAATGAAAGCCGAAAAGGTCGAGCAGAAAGTTCAGCACATACTTGCTTCTAGCAGAGAAGAGTTGTCAATGCGGTGGAAACGAGCGGGTAACGAAACTAGCGAAACTAACAACTATGAATTAGAGTGAGAATCGATAGAGATTGTCAAAGCATTTTCCAAACCTGATGATTATGTGAATATTTTTGACGCATAAGTTTTACGGTGACTCGATATAGCTAAGAAGGGGAAGCTACTCTACTACCAATTTTTTTTCTTTATTATTAGCAGATAAGGAAGGGACATCGAGGAGAGGACAAAGAAGGCGCAAAGGAAAGCCGGGGAGCTCAGCAACATACTGCGCAGCAACAACATCAGGCCAAAGCTGATGGCCAAGGCATTAAGCTCGTCCGGAGACCCGGCAGGCGCCTCGGGGGCAGAGACGTGGACGCCAACGCAGAAACGGGGGCAGGGGCTGGGCGCATTCGGGAGCAAGAGCCTGCGGCTGTGCTTAGGCATCACGAAGAGGGACCGACAGGAAAGCAACGGCGGAGACCCTGGCGATACTGAACCAGAAGCGACGAGCGACAAGATGGAGGCCCATGCGGTTGAGATACTTAAGGCGCGCAGTGAGATACCCGGAAGAGCGACGGGTGAGAAGGGTGCGAAAGATGACGCACGCAGCTAGAGCCTGTAGACAAGGACGACTGAAAGAAACGGGGAGAGGCAGGACGCCTGAAGAAATAGGGGCCAGATCTGTCACATTGGGAGACCTGTCACATTGGAGGACTGCTTAAGCCGAGAAATGTGGAAGAACATAACAGAGAGAAGCGCGAGCAGCGGAAGCCCCCTCCTCTCGATAACGAATGGCGCCACTGTAGAGACAACGGACCACCTTCACAGCCCCAGCATCAACACCAGCGAAATCCGTAGAACTCAGAGGAGACTCAGGGAAGTCGTGGGTCCAATCCGAACCGATTACCATCACCATCAAGAATATACTTTATTTTTCTATCTTCCTCTGGTCTTTGTTTTTTCTAGTTTGGTCTGCTCCGCCCCACTTCAATGTGGACTATAACCGATGTGCGCATATAAGTACAGACATGAAATGCTGGCGCTTCCTCATTGTAGATGTCGCATCAGCGTGAGGTCGTCCGATTCGCAGGCGGGGTGCCCCAGCAGGAAGTGGATTCTCCGACACGAGAACATGAAGCTGCGGGCAGCGCGTTGCATCAGTATTTGATGGAGGCTACGACGTCGGCTTCTTCACCCTGTGGTGCTGGACCTGACGCAAACGAGCAGCTGCGGGTGCTGCTTGCTGACGCAAGTGGGACGGTCATTACTTATTTCTTCTCTGTGCCGAGGTTGAGCGCAACTTCTGCGTTACCTCTGGCACTCAATGTGGGTACAAGCGCCGAGGACCGTATAGAGCGGCCACATGGCTGGACCTGCTGACGAGCGTTGCGGAGGCTAAACGCGTCCCGAGGTCGCTCGTAGCATTGCTGCTTCTAGATCCTACGACAGGAGAGGAAATCAATCATGACGAAGATGTTGTCGTGGGCAACGACGCTGAAGGGAGACAGACTTTTTAATCATGGCAGGACTTTTGTTGGGAGAATCCTTCACCGGGGCCTGCGCACTTTCGCTGCATTGTGCGACACCCTTCTCATAAAGTGCTTCAGCTGTCGGACGAGCTACTAAACCGCAGGCGTTAAGAGCACAATCTCAGTAATCCTAAAGGAGGACCGGACGACGAGTCAGAGGAGGAAGCGTGTGGCCCTGCTGCTGTGAGGATTGATAAAAGCACAATCGCGGGTGGTCCAGATCGTCAAGAAAGATATGATGGCAGCTGCAACGATGGCTCAGCAGCTGAGGAAGACAACGAAGGAGCAGAGAATTCCGATTTTGCATTCCTGTCGTTGAGCCGCCGCTTCCGAGCATGGATAAGATCGTTCAAATTCTCCAGGACGCTTTGGTTGCGCGATGTATGGGAAGTAACGCGACTGCGTTCGGATATCGGATGGTAAACACAGCTTTTTTTCAACGTGTATCCGAGTTCGCATATCTATACAACGACCTGTGGTCGCCATTTTCTTATGTTGATGAGTCAGCTCCAGCACCTCCTGCGTTCGTTCAGAACGAAGACTCCTCGGGTTCGTCTCATGCTTCCACAAAACAGAAGTTACTATCCGTCTCTTTCACTGGAACAAAGTACAACAAACAAGTCGGACAAGGTGGAACTGCACTTGCGGCGTCTTCTGATGCGTGGTCCTCCCCACAAGAGAGACTGATATCAAGGCTAGAATTTGTGTTTGACGAAAATTCTGACGCTGACTGCGTGTAATGCCATCTCTCCACGAGCTGCAATGAAGTTTGGGAAATGGTTATATGAAGAAGAACTCAAGTGCTAGGATAAAAAAGTGAAGAAGTACTTCTACGAGCGCTAATGAAAGCCGATTTGCTAAGTCAAGCATCACAGAGATATTTCGCGATCTCACGGTTTGCAGTGCTCATCTGCGCGTTGGTAAATGAGTGGTCCTCTTGTACTAGCTCTTTGTCCTCTGACGAAGCATCCCTCAGCCCAAGAACTAGTTTTTCGTTGCTGCCGATTGCTCGGAACTGCATTTTGGACACGAAGCCGGGACTAAGAGCTATCATGCGCGCGCAAGACCGCTTGGCACCGACTTTGTTGAGCTACCTGCTCTATGTCGGCGTCTTTTCTGTGTTCAACGTGAACCTGAGCGGGACGGAGGACCCCGAGCCTCGAGTCCTCGTGCTGCGCACACCGGAGCAGAAGCCAGAGGATAAACTGAAATTATGGGCTTTAAATTGATTCGTCCAAATCATGGAGGAACAGGCGTGGGTAGGGGTTGACTCGGATAAATATGTTTTTAAGACGAGTTTTGTCATCCCGTGTGACGATATCATTGATTCAATAGCCGATATCCATCCTAGGTTAGCCCCTCCCATCAACAAATCATGGATTCACTTCACGAAGAATCCAGCGGAGGATGGGAACCCATACAAGCATAAGCTCGTTCTAATCGTTGTGGAGAGCGGCAGCCCCTGGGAACTAGCACAGGCATTCTGCCAAGACCCGTTCACGACGAGGGGAGTTTCCGGAGGGCATGAAGCTGTCGAAATCGCACAGCAGAAACACGATGCGCATTGTCAGTTCGTAGAAAGCCATTTATTTCGCTCTTTCATCGCAAGAATCGTGAGAAATGCAGATTCTGATGTATTGAATTATGTGGAGGAGAGCTTCGTTCCATGTGATCATCCGACGAGTAGGAACAGCCACTTTCCGAAAGAGGTTCCGAGAGGAGCGCTCGCGGCCCTGTTTGAACTACCGCAGCTGCATGGGACTGCCTCATTGTTACTTCTGAGACGTCGAAGAGGAGGCACATTAACTGCGGAGGACAAAAGGTTATTTCGTTAAGAATAGTTCATATGCGCTATTCTGATCCTGTGTGTTGCTGCCGTATTCTATGCTGTGTTTGGAGTATACAACCTTTTTCCTTTGTTTTATTTAGGGCGGAGCGACCGAGGGGGAACGGCAAAAACCCACTATTGTCAGGATAGCGAGAAACTACCTCCAATTTATAGAGCAGCAACAGGAGATCAACATGAGACGACTACCGCGCGAACTCCCACTGGTATTGAAGGAAAGCCCAGTTCCACCTTCTCAATGGGAGACCATTCTTTTCTAGACCTGCGGCAGCTTGTTTTGCCTGATGCGTTTGTGGGTTGGTCTCCGTTGTGTGCTACATTGGCTCTCCAAGAGCTCGCGCGTAGCATAGGAGCACCTGCAGTTAAGGCAGGAGATAAGTAGTTTACTAGTTCATCTCTAATAGCATCTCTGCAAATATTAGTAGTTCGTTGGTCCCGTTTTTTGTTAGATTTCGAAGTGACGGCGCAGCAACTGTCTCCCTGCTAGTAGTACATGCCCAGAACGCGGGTCCATCAAGGGCCCGCTGCACTGGGCGTAGGTTAGCAACTACTAGACAGATAAGACTACGACGCAAGCCCCTAAGTCACCAAGCTAGCGGCGCGCGGCTGGTTCAGAATGGACTATCGTGGAAGCTCTTCATGGCTAAACAACCGGGCTGGCTGTCGCTGTCTTGTGGCCAAGGTAGCAAGCTGGCTGTGGCTAAGCTAGCGAGCTGGAGTGGCCACGGCAAAGCTAGCAAGCTAGATATGGCGGGGCTAGCAAGCTGGCCAAGATTAGGCTAAGCGGCTGGCTCTGGCTTCCGGGCTAAGCTAGCAGGGTGGCCATGGCCAAGCTAGCCAGCAAGCTGGCTATGGCTAAGAAAGCAGCTGCTGAGCTAGGTCTCGCAAAGGAAGCAGCCCCTTAGCTAGCTAGCTATGGCTAAGCAGCTACGATCAAGCTAGCGATGGCCAAGCAGCTAGCAAGCTAGCTATCATGGCCAAGTAGCTAGCTTGCTAGCTAAATAGGGCCGAGCAGCGACCTAGTAAGCTCGCTAGCTATGGCGCAGCAGCAGCCAGCAAGCTAGCTATGGCCAAGCAGCTACCTTGCTCGCTAGCTATGGCTAAACAGCTAGCAGGCTAGCCATGGCTAAGCAGCTAACAGGCTAGCCACGGCTAACCTAGCCAGGTAGTACGGGTAAGGAGTAAGTAAGTAAGCTAGCTAGGGCTAAGCAGCTAGCAAGCTGGCCATTTCTAAGCTAGCAAGCTAAGGCCCTTGCGAGGTGGCGGCGGCCCTTAAGGGAGGGCCTAGACTTAGCCTAAGGCTATTACAAGCACTCCTTAAGGAGCCTCCTGAAGGAGCCACTTTGTTCCTAAAGGAAAAGCTATAATAGCTTTTTGTGATAGAAATTCTTTAAGGAGATCACTTTCTTTAAGGAAGGCACTCAGGGAAGGCTCTTAAGAATTTCAGAAATGTTGCCTACCCTATAAATACTAACATTTAATATTTATATTTGCCCTGTAGCGACGAGATGAGCCACAAATAGGTCTAAGAGTGTGGCTTCCCACGATTGCCCGATCGAGAAAAGTTTGGACTTCATCAAGGCACACGGAAAAGATCCTACTCTCCTGGTGGACAGGGCGCACAGAGCTCACGCCTCAGTGGTCGCGAGCATGGTCTGGAGTCACGGCGACGCGGCAATAAGAAAAGCTTTCGCGGAAGCGGAACTTGCAGTAGTCAGCTCGACTTCGACATCTTCAAGTGGCACTGCCAAGACTAGTGGAGAAATGATGATGATGGAAGACAAAAGCCTGGAGAAGGTGTTGAAGGCGGGTGACGCCACTGCGATGGAGATTGCAGCCGAAAAGTGGTGTACTGACCGTGAGTTCCCACAACACGTTTTTTTCAGCCCAATATCACGCGATAAGAGAACAAATGAAGCACTGAAGGACTCCCTTTGGCAGATGGCGTCGTTTTCTCTTTGGGAAGATGTAGCGCTAGAAGTTTCCGATTTGGATGACATGGCGCTTTAGTTTTAGTACGTCTTCGAGTTAATGCCTACTTCTTCAACTAGGTTGTAGATAGATATACCCCCGTCTGCTTGAGACGAGGGCGACTGTTTCTATTGGTTCTTGGCCTTCCTGTTCTCGGGTACCTGTGACAATGCGATCCTGGAGAGACACATCACAGTCACATGTCACTGTTTACTTTTTCACTATCGGTTCTAATATCCAAAAAGGAGACTTGTACTACATTCAGTCCCTTGCTTCGGATTTTGGATATCTGTAGTGGTAAGTAAGGACTTTCATCTGTTTCGTGAAAGATCTGTGCACGATGTTTCGTGGGCATGTAGAAAAGAGAAATATATATAACAGGGCGAACATGTGAACGAGAGAGAGAGAGAGAGTGTACGAAGTAAGGCAGCAAGGTCATGTAGATGGGGATCATTGATCACGTGGGAGAAGAAGAAACTCTGAAAATAATGAGCTAGCAAGCAAGCGAAACACAGCGCTTCTCGAGTACCATTTAGTTTGCGTCCTTACACCAATACTCACACTTCAGCAAGCGTTTGCTCCGTATTAGAGAGCTCGGCAGAGATGGAAAATGGATGAGTATGTTACTAGTCTTGCTCGATGTGAGGAACAGGTGCTTCATGCGGCATAATCGCGAGATGGGTGCCACGTTAACCGTAGCCAAGTTTTGCAGAAAGAGGTGCGCGTACGGTATGAGGCCGCTGTCCTGAGTTTTGCAGGAAGACGCGACGTACCCATAATGAGGAAGATTCCTCCCTCACGGTGCACAGCTGCAGCTTGGCTGCTGTTTCCTCAGTGGCTGCTAATACTTGGTGGCCGCGATGTAGTATGGGCCACTTCGGGTGGAATTCCGCAGGCGGTTCTCCCGTCAGAAGATGTCAGTTTCGCCAAAACTGGTGATGCTATCGCAAGACGAGATCTTCAAGACCGTTTGGGCCCGGAGCTACTGCCTTCCAATCGTGAGGATATCGGCGAAGTTTTGGGAGGGGAAGGAAAAGCTGGAGATCCTAGAAGACGAACGGATGATCATCTACGGGAGGAGCATGTTGCGACCACAGGTGGGATGAATTATGGTCCAGGCGACCAGCAGCGTCGCTTGGTTGATTCCGATGGAGAAACAGCTGATACGTCACCGCTCGATGTTGATCCGAGACGTCCTCGTGCAGAGCAAGAGCGAGATGGAGGTGCAGATGACCCGACAAGCGTTCGCTCGTCTTCATCCCGAACCGGTCAGGGAGAGCCAGAACAAGGCTCTTTATCAGGAGGGTCTTTGTTGTCCGGGAATGCTAGAATCGACGGAAGGAAACTGCATACGCATACTGTTTTCGATGGGAAGCCGAGACCCAAGAATCCTACAGCATTACTGCCGATGACACGTGAGGAAGGACTGGAGTACATCGGAATCCGCCGACTGACGAGATTCCACGTCTTTGAGCAAGTGCTTCTAGTAATGCTCGCAATGTCGCTCTGCGGAATCATGATCCTCGTCTATTGGTTTAGGAAAATAGGTCTATTAAGGAACTTCTTTCCCACCTGGCCATGCCTATGACTAAATGATTTTCTTTTTAGACGAAGATCGACAACACACTTCGACGTGAATGGGTGTGAATTGAGGTCTACCAGGTCGATTATTGTGGGTAACTGTAAGTAAGTATCTTCCGAGGACTGATTTAGATAGCATGTGTGAGGCCAGTTAGCCACCTTGCCCGTTCGTCTTCATGTAGCATATGACCGACCGAGTCAACCTGACGCATCCGCCGAATGAGGTACGTGTCGACCCGATCACTGGCGAGGACTTGCCCAGACCGTTCCATTACTTGCGTTCCGAAGAGTTTCAGGAAAAAACCGAGTATGGCCGAAGGAAACGCAGGTGAATACTGTCAGCATACATCCAAATAGCTTATGGGTCACTCAATGAATGTTGATGCTGCAGCAGCTACTCTATCCTTGTTACATCATTGATTGACCCTAGTCTGTTTATGATTAAGAACATAGGTACTATGAAAGAACAAGATGGCATGCATTTACTTCCTTCCTTTCATACACTGGAGCGGATGAATTTCTTTTGCGAGAACACGACATATGTGGCCACAGTCTTGGGATTCCACATGTTCCAGACACTTCTCTTTTTAAGGGAAATGAATATGCATGATGAGTGTCCTTTTTGTCATAGCTCTGGTTTTGAATTTCAGTCGCATTGATTATGATTTCTGTCAGGAGCAGTTACTATGATCATAACTTCCACCCCGGCAGGGGCAGTTATGATTTCAACATACTTACTTGGGGACCACTGTTGACTTTGGTCGGTGGTGGAAATGGCTTGTTTAGGGTGTTGAAGAGCGCAAAACAAGGGTCATCTTTTTACAGGTTGTACATGTACAAAAGACTTAGTCTAACTTTTCTCGTCGCAGTGTACGATGTGAACGGGAACTTGCCGGAAGCGGTTTTCGTGTTAGAAGCAGTTATTGGGTTGCTCCTCTTCGCTGATCCTGCAACGGCGACCCTTCAGCGCTTCATTCTGAGTGACTTTGGGACGCTCCAAAAGCTGCCTTATGCAGAACTGGCAATAGCCAGTGTGGTGTGCCTTTCCCCAATCCTTAGCGTGTTCCTCAGTAGGCAGGACGAGTACGACAAGAATGCGGGAAGTGCTTTGGCAAGCGACACAGTAGGGCTCGGCGTACACTGGTTTAGCTTTCGTTTTCTCGCGTGTCTACGAATGCGCAAATATTACCTCTTTATGTTCCCAGAACTCAGCGGGATGCGCTCGCCGGTGGCTAGAGGCTCTTACGCTCTGCTTCTCAGGTGAGTATATTTGGTTGCGCGTCTTGATCCTTCTATGTATAATTTCTAGGACACTTCTTCTTGAAACCTTGTCGCTCGTCTGGGTTCCTTTTGTCATTAAATAGAGGACGAAGGAACTTTTCGGAAAAGTCAACGCTTTTGCAACATGCTGCAGGTGTTTTGAGACGTTTACGTTTTTCTATGTTACGGTGTGCTTTCTGTGGACGGTGGAGTTTGCGGATGGCCTGTTTCCCCGTTCGGTGCCGGACTACGGTAATTGGTCTTTGGACGAAAGTCTCTGGTTTATGGTCACTACTGCGCTCACGATAGGCTACGGAGACTACTCTCCATCTACAGTCTTTTCGCGTGTGGTCGTGATGCTTCAGCTAATTTCGGTCTTGCTGATGTTATGGCGAGAACAGAGATTTGCATCGTTGTCAAGATACTGAAGAACAAAGAAGTAAGGACGAAGTATCTAGTTAGCGTCTTGAGTTCTGTCTTGATCGCTATCAGAACTTATCTCTACGGGCATTAGTAAGGGTGCCACCAGGGATACATACATACGAAGTATCTAGTTCTAGGATCAAAAGGCAAGTCATCACCTAGCAATCTGCTTAAACTACATTTAAGTAAACAAATGTATAACACAGTTACAACGAAGTCGTGGGCAAGAAGATGATTCTTAACTTGGGTTCTGTGACGTTTCAAAAAATTTGCCCTCTCATGTAACGTGGGGATGGTTTTTGAGATTATGAGCAGGATATGGGCGGAGAGTGCGTCAGGGCTCGGAACCTACAATCCTCGAGAGCGAGTTCCTTACATCTTGCTGTGCGGAAATTATGTTGCGAGGATTTACCCCATTAGTTTTTCTAGTCAGCGCCTTGCTGGAATATTAGCGGGTGCATAGGGAGACGGAAGAGATTCCCTTTAATAGCGACTTGCTTCACCTAATTCTGCTTGGCCTTTATTATGAGTATGGAGGCACATGCGTTATTAATAAGATATCCGAGTCCAAATAGACTGGAGCAGGTGAATTGCTCCACCTTTCTTCAGCCCTGTTTCATAGGCTTTTTTCCCCAAGTACGGCGAAAATGATATTGGGGGAGTTTTTCCATCCAGATCAGCACGCTGTGCACCGCGATCGAATGGAAATCGTTATGGTACTCACTTCGCAACAATACGCGCCGGTGTCGAATGCGACGGGAGAGTGGCTCAAAGATAACATGGACTTTTATGAATAACAACTTCCGGTTTTACAGCACCTCATTATTGTGCGCCGCTTTCGCGTTTTTATTTCACTGATAGATGATATATTATGTATATCGATGACCATCGTTGTGTCAGCCTTCTGTCTTCATATTTGCGCATATCGGGTCCACGTTTTTCGCGGGTACATAACTTCAGGCTACGACTACAAGAGGTGTGGGGTTCCCAAAGCATCGGCAGTGCTGGTCGTGCCCAACGTGCAAAATCCTGTTGACAAGCAAAAAGAAGACGTCGACACACTTTTGCGGGTGCAGGCGGTGAAAAAAAAGAGCTCACCAGATTTGAAGCTGGTTGTCATTCTGCACTTGATGCGTAACCGGTACATGTTTAACGGCGTGGTTTCAGCGAAGAACTTGCTCTGTGCCGATGATTTCAAATACCGCATGATTGGGCGCGTCTCTTTTCTGCCTGGGCTACCCTCTTTATGCCCTGGAAAGTGCTTACTTACACCTAAATCTGTCAAGGGATAGAGTGCACGTGCCAGAAGTGTAGTAAGTAAGACAAAGTAGCAATGTTGGTTACTGCAGTCATACTTTTTCATCTTGTTTAAAAGGTATAAAAACGACGGTGCCATAGTACCTAGGATACGTGAAAAGTACATGTTGTAGAATCCATGCATGTGATGTAGTGTAGATATTTATCGACTCCGTTCTAAGTTCTTTTCTTTGTTCGTTATTGCAAGCGAGTTCTACTGCCGACCAGGATCGCGCTTTGTTCAAGAAGTTGGAAGCATCGTTTCAGGAAGGTTCATTGATTAAGGCTTACCGCAGTGTTGGTCCGTCTTCTAAAGCCTGTTGGAGTTAGTTGTCCCATAGATCTATCAGGGGAGAACAGCTTGAAGACGACGATGAGCCTCACAATGGATTTGGGTTGGCTCTTCTAATTTGATGAAAAATCAATTCACCTTGTTTACGAACGAAGATATGCACTTCGGGCAGGGGAAGGAGCTCTATGCGCTGCCTCTGTCAGACGCCTACCGCGCTTTTGTAACTGGCGGTGACCGCATCCGGTGGATAGATATCGTGCGGGACGTGTTATATAGAAGTAAAAATAAAGACGTGATGCTGCTCGGCTACATAAGGTACAATCCAGAGAGTGACGGCTCCTACCTGAAAGGCGAACGCGAGTGCATCCTCTTCCCCAACGACCATTACCTGCCTTTTGATCACGAGGAGTACACGAAGGTACTTATTTATTTCACTAAGAAAGACCTCTCCCACATGAGAATGAGCTGCTTCTCTTGATATTTGCTTACTTAAGTCACTACAGTCTCAAGGGGGCTACTTCCTGAAGTGTAGTCTCGTAATCGCAACAGAAACATAATTATCATGTTCATCTATTTCTCAAATGAATCCTTAGTAATCGTTAAGTGCTTCGTAGGACTCTAGGGGGACGAAGAACATCCCACGCTATATCAAGGTGTTGGGTATTTTCATTGCTTCGGACGCATTTGATGTGAGGCAGCGCCCATCTATGGAGGTGCTGCTTCTACCGGAAATCGATAGCGACATGGAAGATTTTGATGATTAAGCTTCTGGAAGCACTGACTAGCTCACGATGGATGTTTCTCGTGTACTGGTGTTTTCCAGGTACTAGATCACTGCCTAGAACAGTGAAAAAAAGCGGTTGTTTCAGAAATTGTCTACTTTGGTGGTCTCTAATTTCTGGCAGAATTCGATAGACGGGAGGCCGAAAAAGAAGAGGATGGCGGGTCCGAAGACTCATTGGAGGGCGAGCGGGCCTTCTATATGGACGACTTCAGTTTCAAGAGCGACACGGATCGGACGGATTCGGTGAGGCCTCTGACGAATTATGAAGACCGCAACTGCATATCATGCATGTAGTTTTGATTTGTCTGCTCTTGTCAAGGAAGGAATATCAATATGCTTCTGGATCTGGTCAAGATAGACTGAAATGTGTATGTGATAGACGTTGTAAATTGACTCGACTTGTTGACTCCGGGCCCTTACACTCTTGTAATAATTACAAGATTCATGAACAAAGTGCTTGAGAGTGAGCTTTAATCAAAGGCGGAGAAAAAAGCGCAGCATTTTCAAGTTCTTGCTGGTCTGTCCCATCCGGATTTGAGCAAGTATCGTCCACACGAGAAGATAAGGAAGGAGCAAGCACCACCGAAGGTCTTCTACAGGAGAAAAGTGATCGAAAAGCAGCTGGCCTACTTGAAGCAGCACAAGCTCCAGACCGATGTCATCTACGAAATAGGAAGGAAGGCGTTTGCGGATAGGTATCTGAACAACCCAAGGGCGCGGTCACAACTCAAGTCTGGCGAGAACAACCTCCCGTTTGACTTCGAGGGAGACCATTTCCTCTACTGCCTTTGTGGACCAGCAAGCGTCGGGCTCTCGCTCTCGATTTTACTACAAATTAGGAACATAGAATGAAGAATGGTTTTGTCAACTTCAGCTTACCATACATTTTAGCGTTGCTTGTTTAGTAGTTGACGAGCCTTCCGAATAATATAGCGTTTCTTCTTGTAATTGCGATGGGTCAGCTTTGCGGGTCCCTCCTTGACTTTGGAGGGCGCTGTGCCTTGTGTCAGGAGTCTACATTTGCTGATGCACCACTGGCAGAACGTCTGATTTTTCAAGTGCACAATTACTCGTCTGTCATTTCTACTTCATACCTGGCTATCATACACACTCCTCATTCATTCCCTATCTGGCACTTGGGCTCGACGATGATGGACCCGAGTATTCAGAGGATGACTGGAATGGTGGTACGAAGGTGTACAGCAAAACCGAGTCGGCGGATGCGATGGACATGCGAAATCTGGAGCAAGGTATAAACGCTCCGCAACATTATGGCTTGGGGTACTTGATTGAGGCACGGAAACAGTCTGCTCAACCTTGATTAGCCAAGTATTTTTAGATAGTTGCAATTGATTTCTTCAGAACTAGATATCCTACGTGGAGGACTATTTTCTCCTATGTGGAGGTTCGTGTGTCAACAGATTCACTAGTCGTGGTTCTTGGAAGGTTCAAGCGCTAGAGGAGCACGTCTGTTGAAAGAGCGTAGAATTACCAATCTGGCGGCTTTAACGAGAAGAGGAAGACGACGAAAGCGCCATGAGCATGGCGACACCAAAACGAAAGCGGCTGAGAAAAATCATTCTAGTGGTGCTGTCGCAGAAAAGACCTGCGGACTGGGAGGATGCCATGGACTTGAGTAGGCAAAACCCGAGCTTGATCGCTGTTTGGGTAAAGGGGACACCAACCAAGATGCTGGATCTTGAACGGTATAGCATTTTTACAATATACGCAAAGAATGTAAACCTAGATATCTTCGTCGTCATATTGATGCTTTTCCCGCACTGGTGTAGTGATCATCAATATTGATAAAGGATTTCGGCAGAGTTACTGACCATGTGCGCCTAATGTTGACAAGTCTGTTGATATTCACAATATATATATTAGGTGTAGCTTTCGCCGTGCCAGGGTGATATTCGTTCAGGGGTATCCGACGAAGCCAACGGACGGCGAGTGTATTTTCTGCACACGGCTGATCGAGTCTGTTATTTTACGGCGAAGAGCTATCGAAACGAGTAGCAGAAGATGAGGAACTGTTCACGAGCAACGCGAGAACAAGATGTAGAGTCTTGTGTTTCATCAAGGTTAGCAAAAACTTAACAGCAAAGATGAGAAACTACACGATATTCAATGAGATTTGATTTTGATTGCTCTACTTGAAAAGCGGTGATGTTTCACAAGAAAACTAAAACTGTTTTGTTCAATGAAAATGAAATTGCTTATTCTCTGGGCCCCTCAACTCCCATCTAACAACTGGGAGCGATGCTAGTGATCCCTTCGTTCCGATCGTGATTCCGGAGATAACCTTAGAGGCGAATTTCCGCTATATCCCGCTTGGGCTCTCACCGAAAGTCGACCACCAACTGGCAGATGACGCGGTGCACTCAAAGCGGCGCTCGTTCATGCGCAGTCAGGAAAGCTACACTTACGACTAGAGTTTTTCATAATTTTACTTTGCCAAAAGATTGGCAAGATGTGAATACTGAAAGAGTAAAGTAATGGGAGTGGACTGGAGTTTCTTGATTTGATTTGTATAGAATTTCAGCGGGTTTGAGTGTAGACTACTAATTCTGTGCAAGTGTCGAGTGTTGCATCGCGTGAGGTATGCTGATGCTGGATGCTGTTTTCATCGGGAGTGTATGAAGCAGAACGATGGGCAACATCAAGAAGATAACTTTTCAAGTATTTAGTGGATAACGGAACAATAGTATCTCTCCTGTCTTCTAATACACCTTCACCTCAAATTCACTGATGCAGCAGCCATACATTCGTAGTGCGCGGTACGCTGCCGGCCGCATGTATGTTAGCAGCATGCTCACGTCTCTGGCTGTTTATGACTGAAAAACTTGAGTGGAGTCGGTTGAATATATATGAGTCAATTAGAGAATGGCTGAAGAACACCAAGTTGATCATTTTCATCTTAGGTTTATAACTGTGGAGTAATTTTTTGTCGATGGAAGATGACTTCTTGGCAGTGCGTGGTCCAACAATGGGTCTTGCCAATCGGGCTCCTTCCATTCTCTCTGTCTGTCTGTCTCTCTCTCTCTCTCTCTCTATTAATCTATTCAAGGAGCGTCTTTCTTCTCTACCTTTTTGCCTTCATATGAAGAATCAGATTTTCAATCCGGACTTGGGCACCTTGATCCAGATATTGTCCGATGGAATTATGCTGGTAGACGTCCCCGAGGAATTTTACGATCGGCCATACGGAAAACTATGGAAATTCCTGCTGAGCCAGAATTTGATGGGTGTAGGACTTCTTCGCCGCGCGTCGACAAATGCCAAGTTATGCGAAGGCTTCAAAATCAAAAGTGTAGACGGTGAAACTAAACTGTAATGATCTCCTCCGGTTTTGAATTATTCACTGTTACAAGAAATCGAATTCTTCTTATAGAAATTCGTTTCAACTAACTTGATTATACCACGAAGGGTCATATCAGGGGCACCCACATCACATGACTTGATTATTTAACATCATGAATAAAAGTCTCACTAAAGGGCAGCTTTCTACAAGTAGGTGAAGCCTAGTCTTAGCTTAGAAGAACTTAGAAGTATGGTGATCCGCGTCCCCTTAGTCTATCATCAAAAAAATGTCATCGAGAACAACTGGTGTTTCGCTCTAACGATGACTCTGGGTGCGAGCACGAGCTTAGGGTTAGTGGAGCATGAATTCCCACTGACGGCGCCACCAAAAGACGACGTTGTAATAGAGCCCGGCGACCGCGCTTACGTGATTCGTCCTGGTCTCATGTACGCACTAGACGAATAATTATCGTAGTTTTGGGCGGTGGCGGGCCCGTTGAGGCTTAGCAGCACATTGAAAGGCGACGAGGACTCGTAAATTTTAGGTGCGGTATAAGGCTACGAAAGTGTACTGTTGTTGTGCGTTGTTAGTATGAGCGTACTCTATGAATGAATACTGGCTTGTTACAATAACTTTTGTTCCTGCAAGAAAGCTGGTCGAGCAGGATTGATTATATTGTTGGGACCCGTTGTACTCGGAGTGGGGGGACGAAGTGCGGATGAGGTCTTGCTTCGCGTATTCTGGCATTGCTTTGCGTACTTGTTAACATGAAATCTGACTATATTCGACAATTCGGGCGTAAGTGTGTATAAGGTTAATCATACATAGCTTGTATTATGACGGGGTGCTGACGCGAGGTTCCATACTGTGCACAGCGCTCGAATGTTTGATTCTTCGATTCGACGATGACGAAAGCTCGCTACAGGCCACTGATGAGTACTAAATTTTGTGACAGTCAATGAATCGTTCACACTAGTTCTAAACAAAGGGAATTCTGATCAGCAGGGGAAGTGACCATGACCATGACCCTTCCTTGAAGAAAGAGGCAGGAGGGAGCTACTTTGACTAGAGCCGATGATTTCTGCAGAAGAGCACTTTAATTTTTGCTCCATCCGGTTGGTCAAAGTGAATTCTGAGACTGAGGAGCTCAAAGAAAATCACAAAGAGTCACCAACGCATGCTTGATGTAAAAAGACGCTCTTGGTGAGCATCTTTCCAATGTTCAAGTTGGAGCCAGGCACAGGATGTTGTACGACGTAAGAAGATCACTTATTAATCAGCCACCATGGACTTCTTTCAAGATTGGTGCATATGTGTTACAACAAGATAAGATCGCGTATTGCTGACGTTCTTCCTCGGATCTTTGTCTTTCGAACATTTTCAACTTTTGAGGTTTGACCCGCTCTGTGAAGGGATCCATTGATCAGATGAAGCAAGCAGATCTTGAAATCGGGATGATTACAAAGTTCCTGGAAAGAGGGATCCCGGTTCAAACTACATCAAGAAGTAACTATGAGAATACACTAAAGGAAATTCTTTGCAAAATGTAGCTGCTCTGAAACTGTGCAATTGCAGTTGCTTTTTACGAACTCACTCAGTAGATGACATGCTCCATCTGACAAATTCAAAAAAATCAGGCGTAGGATAAAAACAAACAAGATTTTTTCTCTCGCAGAAAAAACTCAAGTCAACTTCCTTTCCTTAAGAAATAAATAACGAAATTTATTGATCTACCTAGAGTTATTAAACTGGGTTTGCTGCACTTAATTGAGACATTTTGAATGTCAACGATTTCTTCTCGGCTAAGACTTACATCCATCTGCAATATCAACATCAAGAATTTTTCGAAAACCCCTAAACGAAGACTTGTTTCTACGTGTAACAGCCGAGGACGTCGTCTTGGGTATCTATAGTTGTGGTCGGTGAAGATTTGCAGGAACCATTATCAAACATCTGCATCTGTGAAAGCTACTTAATGTGATAGAACCCTTCAATCTAAAAAGACGCATAAAGGACACAAAGAATAACTTTTCCGGTTGCTTTTCCCTGGATTTACTCCCATCACGAAAAATCTAAATACATCTGATCGAAAAATCTAAATACATCTAATCGAAAAATCTACAATTGTACATCTGATCGAAAACTTTATTCTTTCATAATTGGTAATATTTTTCATTCCTTAATCCCAGTTCGTTGAAACAGAAACTCGATAAAGATGATGAAGAAGTCTGTGTGTGGCATCTTCGCGGCGCAACTTGTGGTGGACTTTGCTGTCTTACCGCAATGTTTTGCCATGCATTTGGGGACTCTGCCGAACCGAGAAGGAACTCCTGATGAGGCCGGATATAAAACGCCTCGCAATGCCCCGCCCAACGCCGCGGCATCGCCTGGCACTCCCCCGATCAACACCGAGGCCCGGCAAGCCCGTCTGGCTGCTCTTGGGAACGGTCTCGGTGTAAACAGGGGAAATAAAGACGCGGCAACGAGCGAGGAGTTCTTGACCCTGCTAGGGTGTTGGAAAAACAAAGTGCATGTGCCGTTGGATGACCCGCCGCTGAAGATTGGAGAGAAGAGCAGGTAAGAAAATTTTACACTACCACAAAGAAACAGTTTGTTGCACAGAGTGCCTTTTCTAGTTGCTTGATTGATTGGTTATCGCAGAGAAGAATAGATACTACATTGTCGTCGCTGTTGTATTTTTAACCTTGACTGCAGTTTTGTCAAGTAGGTACAGCCCTTGGTAGACGGGCACGGGTTGCATTTCTTGTTCGTTGCTACTATCCGGTCGGTAAGCCGACTGCATCATTCATAATATCAACAATTGAGACTACGTTCGCTTTCACTCACAGGGTGAAGGAGATCAAGGTGAAAGGTGTTGCCTTTGAGGTTTTTTACCGTGTCTGGGATTCCCGGGACACCACTGCGGATAACAAATCTCCCGAAAGAGTACGGCGTGACGAGATCATAAAAAACGCTAGCAGCACGGAGGTGTCACCTGCTGATCGCGCTTTTCCTGAGCTTCCCGGTTATCAGCGGGTTCTTCCCTTGGTTAGTATAGTGCCAACGCAAGCAGCTTTACTAAAACTAAATGAAGACTCATCCGGTGCTTCATCCGGTTCAGGTTCTCTACCGCTAGTTTCCCTCGCCTTGTCGAAAGAAATCCACGCGGGTTTCTTGGGCGGACGAACGTGGTTGGAGGATAAGAACGTCCACCTCGGCGCGGGGCAACACTTCCGGAATGCTCTGCGTTTGCGCTTCGTCGTGGTGCTGCACCCGATAACGGAAATGCCCGTTTTCCTCTTGGGCTCCGGTCAAGAAAATGATGGAGCCTTTAAGCACATCGAGATTGCTCGTCGGTTCTGGTATCTCGAAGGTGGACCGCAAGAGCCGTCGGAGACAATGTATACTTTAAGTCTTCCTCGATATTATATATAGATAAAAGTTCATCTTGATGAGATTGAGAAGCATCCTGGTGATGTGGCGATCTATCATGTTTTCGAAAAGGGAAAACAGTCGTCCATCAGATGCAGCATCATTTCAAGATGGATCATATTTAGTGTCGTTGTAACCTCTAAGTACAGCGGTGGCAGCGGGAGAAATTTATTTGGCATGTTCGAGCGATGAAGCTTCGGGTGGTGCTTTAGGACTGGTGGACTTGCAAGACATGAGCGCCGCGAATAGGGGAGCACGGCCGCTTTCTGGGACCGACCCGGCGAAAGAAGACAGCAAAAGATGCTCCATCGAGGGCATTGATTACCAAACAGGACACTACAGAGCGAGCAAAGCGTCTCTCCTGGATACTGCCATCCCGATGCTAATCATTCACCTCAACGTGGCAAAGTACCAGGCTTTGCTAGCTTGCGGACAGCGGGAGGAAGCAGACAAAATGTCCAACCAGCTGCTGATCGACGTGGATCGTCCGGATGCAGACGCAGAGACGGGAGAACAGCTGAGAGCTAACGTCAAGAATTACTTTACCGACGATGGAGTGCTTCGCATTCCTCCAGAGAACAAAAGAAACTTCGTGCATGGCGAGGGCGTATCGGTCGACGAGGTTGACTTCACCGACGTATCGATCGACGAAGCTCAACCTCAAAATAACTGGAATCGCATTTATGTGCGATCCGCTCAAATTCTGCGTGGCTTTGGCGGTTTCAGCGCTTTCGTCTCTGGAGATTACATTTTGGGAAAAGAGAGCAGCTACATGAAGCTGTTTCAAGGTCCGTTTCGTGTCACAGGCTCGGACGAGCTCGAGGTTCAAGACAAAAAAAATACAGCGGCAGGCGTATCCAGGGCGCTTGGGTTGCTAAGAGGCGCGTCGTAATCGCCACGTGCTTCTATGCCTGGTACGCTGCCACTCCTTTTTGAAGGTGATGGGACGCCGCCACCGCCGCCGCGCACCGCAGACAACTTCCGTAATCGTGGCAAGGCGAAAGCACAGAGCCATAAACAAGAATGAAATAGATGAATTCGATTAGAAATACATGTCACAGGGAATAATCCTAAACCACTGCTTTTGTGAGATGAAAGCAAAAACAATGATTATTAGAAACAGGAGACAGCAACGGATGAGCTTATCGATCAAGAATTTTAATTCGTGTACCAGAACACGGCACGGAGGCGTTGTATCACGAGATATTGAATCTTGTAAGATGTAATTGAGCTGTCTTCATAGTTGTTTTTATTTTTTATCCTAACTAGTAGACCAACAATGTCCTTTGCAATTCTCTTAATTAGCTCACCAGTGCTCTCTTGGGAACGATGTTCTTGATTATGTGTTCACTATTTGGAATTGTCATGAGATGGATTTATGAATGTCTATCATTATTTTTTATTGTCGTGCGGAGTGGATGTATCTGTATCAGCGGAAGCTAACTAAGTTGCATCAGGAGCTACTTTATACTCGCATACAGCGAACGTCAACAAACTCGCAGAAAAATAAATGAGTTGTGACATCTACATTATTTATAGTTGGAGTTAGCTCTTTATCCAATTGACGTGAAGATGAATGTGCTCCAACAAGGCTTCGATGGAGCTTCGTTGGTGACAAGTAATTGCTTGTTGATTCATTTTCATTCGTTCCTGTCTTTCAGATAAGCTAATATCTTATGCAAGAATTTATTATGTCCAACAAGATGATGAAATGATTCTTTACCCCACAAGATTTAATGGACAACATAGATTGTAGAACTAACACGCAGGTCCGATTTACATCAGCGAGAAATTGTCGAACTTTCAGAGGAAAGATTCTGAAAGATCTTTCACGACAGAGGAGAGACCTGATGGATCCTTCAGTACGGGTACACCGACTAAAGTCATTATAGCTTTTATTTGATGCAGATGGTGGATCTGATTAGCTGCCATTTTGTCTCTCCGGTGGTCGCGAATGACCCTATCAGGGACACACGGCTGACATCGTGGCTCTGAGTCTGATTTCTTAGGAGGACCATCACTTACAGGAGGTCACTGGGAAACAGCAAACTGCGGAGGATTACTGGGAAGTATTGAACGCGGACTGTTATGCTGTAATGGAAGAGAATTTGAAGGAAAATAATGCGTGGCGTCAGTCGTTCAAGGATGTTAGACACGCAACGCTACGATGCAGGCGGCTGCGTATTTTTTTAAGGGAAGTATTTGCACTGTGGCAGCTCAATGAAATGACGAACAATTACATATTTATTGAATGACAATCGCTTTCATATTGTTGACAAAGAAATGGAAATCGAAATGCCGTGCTTTCTCCGCTACGCAAGTACGAACTTGGCTCGTACTGCAATTTTGTTCTACTTGCTGCTTACGTTGAAAAAACGTGGTCACACACTGTGGAAAAAAGCTCAATTTGATGAAAACTATTCCTGGATCCTCTGTGGTTCGTCCTGGTTCATCCGTGCATACAGCTGGTTCTTCTGTGTATTCTGTCTCTTCAACTGAATCACAAATTATTTTGTCGTCTAGGTGTGGCACACCGAGACCACAACCGCATATTAGGGATTTGAAAAAATCATGGGAAGGACAATGCTGTTTCCATATCAGGAGATCAAGTGAAACACCCAATACTTTCATACTTATATCTGCATTCTCAGGCTCGCTCTTCATCTATCAATTTCTTCAATCGATAGGAAGTAATACTAATGTATGAAGCTTCTCTTGTCGACTAGGTTGTAGCGCAAAATTGATCTATTAACTAATCGCAATTTAATGCATTCTTTCAATGTGGTGATTAGGGTGAAAATGGCGTTGGCGAAGCCTCGAAATTTTCCAGCATGATGTCTCGAATATAATGTCGTTCTGAGGTCGCGATTGCTGCATGCTGTTGTCCGGGTGTAAAAGTTTTAGGCGTTTGTCGTTCTCGTCCTCTTGCGAGTCAGACAGCATCACGATGGGTCGGTCGCGCGATCGTGGAAGGAGGGGCACGGGCCGATTCCGGTTCGACTCGCCGCCTAAGGACAGCAATGGCAATCCAATTTTTAACACGCCAGCAGCCTCTCTCAGCCAGCAGGCGGGCGGGGCGGGGGCTGATGGCGTGCCGTCGGCGCTGGCCTTGACAGCGGCGTCCGCGAGCATTTTCAACGTGTGGAACGTGCGGCCGGACCCAATCGTGACTAACTTTCCACAACTCCAGAACGTTGTTAGCGCTTCACGGGAAGCCCAGCTTGCCGTAGACTGCCAAATGAGCTTGGCAGAGTTGTACTTTGCGAATCTCCCACCAGGTATTTCCATTGCGCAACTGCGGCATTTTGTCGACACGGCGGCGCGTACCTTAGGCATAGGCCCGAAAACAGCAGCAAAGACTCTGCCGAGTAGCACAAAAGAAAAGGACGAGAGTCGAAGTCGGAGCCGAGACCGGGAGAAGCAAGAACAACCGAAGACGGGGGTTGTGGAAGCCATCGCATTAGGTATACACTTACTTTCCTTTTATGTGTTGAGCAGTGTCGTGCTGGATAGAGTTGTGAGCAGTGCCGCACTGATGATAGAAGTGTCGTGCGGATAGAAGATGAAGGAACTAGTACAATTTTTTACTAGAAGTAGAAAAATATCAAAGGTTCTTGAGTCTTTTTCTGTGTGACGAAAGTAGATAAATCACAATCACTCTTTTCTATACTCTGTCGTACAGCCGGCAACGGTCGCAATTTTGCATGGGTGACATTTCAGAAGGACCGGTGGGCCATGCTTTGTCTTCAGCTTCACGGTCTTTTTTTGTGTGGACGCAAAATCCGCGTGGGTCGCACCTATGCGCAGGTGCGCGACGGGGTGGAGGAGCGACAGATACTGCAGCGAGAGAGCGAGAGGCTTGCCCAGCCGCTGACCGTGGCGGAAATGCAACGCGTTTCGGTGCAGCTCCAGCAACAGCAACAGCAGGGGCAAGAGTTGCAGCAGGCTGCGGTGAGTGGAGGTCTGCTCGCACAGCCTCTCGGCATACTAGGGGACGAAAAGCTGTGCCTACACAATATTCCGACGCAAGTACCCGAGGAGAAAATAACGCAACTATTGAAAACCTTTGGGCACCTAAAATATTTCCAGACGATACAAGTAGACGGAGAGGAGACCAAAGCCGCGTTTTTTCAGTTTGAAGATTTTCTGACACAGAAGAGTGCCCCTAGCACGCTGAAAGGGCTTACGCTCGGCGGGCGCGACCTCAAGGTGATCACACCGGAAGACGCTTTCAAGCTCGGCCTCGGCAAAGGCAAAATCTCAGTCGGCGATCGGGTCATCCCGACGAGAATACTGTACATCAGCAACTTCATGACCGATGAAGAACTGCGATCCGATGAAGACTACGACGAAATATGTGGAGACATTAAGGTCGAGTGCGAATGCTACGGTATAACATATATTATATATTAAAAGATTCGTTTTAGACCACCTTTTTTTCTCTTCGAAATCAATGAAAAAAGAAAAATGTCTCACAGTGAATAAACATAAAGACTCTTGATTCATCTGCTTTCTATCCCGTCACCAGGTCGTGTCCTAGAAATGGTCGTTCCCCGCCCTCAGACGGACGCGGAAGCGGAAAAGGATCCTGATCTACAGTACGAGATGAATCGGCAGCGCGGTGTAGGTTGGGGTTTCATCGAGTTCGAGGACGTCGTCGCAGCGAGTAAGGCGAAGCGTGATTTTGATGGTCGAAAGTTTGGGGAGTTTCGAATGGGCGCGAATTTTCTCAACGAAAGGCAGTGGAGGACGCGCGATTTTAGAAATATTCAGCCGAATACGGAAGCACAAGACGTGATCGACGACGAGGAAGAGGAAATGGACATGAGCTCTTAATTATAGCCACGCTCCGAGGTTTGCGATTATCTACCGTTCAGCAAGCAGTAGAGGGGATGAAGATCATGACTGAGATTATTGATTCAGCTCCCTCTCTACCAGTGTAGCTTTGGCATCTGTACGTACTAGGCGAGCTGTGTGTCCTCCCTTCTTCAAGGCCATCTCCGTGTGTGAAAAGCACAGCGTTGTCCCATGAACGGCATGAGCGATTTAGAAGCTTGATATTGGTCATTTCCATCGCGGCTGCCCAAAGCGTCTGAAGCGCCGACGGGGCAATTATACAGTTTACAGCGAATTCCGTACGGCGCCAGGGAGAGAACCGACGTGAAGGGAAGTATTGCATCGCCGCGACAAGTTTGGCCAAGGTCACGAGAAGGTGAACGCCATTACAGATTCAGTTTTGCAGCTTCAGTGTTTCGGTCTCGATCCCCGTTTCTCGCCATTGGTTTACATACCAGGCATCCTCTCTCCACTTCATGAATCCTGCTATTAAGGAGCAAATTAGTACATGAATTTTCCTCCAGCCTCACCTCATTTGCCTCAAGAACTTTCCTCATTGGCTCCCATCCTCCTGTTCTCGCCTCTTAGTACTGTACTTTCGACGCAATTCATATTCATTACCACTCTTGTGAAGGTACGCCTACTCAGTAATCAGAACATGACCTATGTCTATCTGTCAATCCGCAAGAAAAGGGCCTGAAATGAATTTTGTGGATCGCCTCAGCCATTGTACATGGCTCCACTAAGCCTGCAAAAGAATTACTGGCGTTTTTCTCTTATGATAAGCACGTATTTCTGGGCCAGCGAGGGTGAATGTTGGAAAAAATGAGACAATCTGGAAAAGACCAAGAAACGCAGAAACATTGAAGAATCTTAATCATGGTCTTCAGTCTAACCATTCGCTAACAAGAATCAAGAAAGGAAAAATTTTGAATGAGAAAATCCTAGTCTCCATCTTCTCCTCAAGAATTGAATATGCAGATGAAGACGGTGATGGAATGGCATGGCGTGACTGGATGGTGATCGGTCTATTTGTCTGCTTCAAGGGAGCAATACACCAGAGTGATTGTAGAAAGAGCATTGTGGATGTTTCCTCTTTGTCATCTGTGCAAACCTGTGCTGCACCGGAAAATTGAAATGCAAGCTTCCAACAGGAATTTAATTCAAGACTAGTAGTGGTGAACAAGAACAGCCAGAAGTAGTACACAATCAAGGCGACGCAAGAACATTCTTAAAACCACATGTGCTTTGCTGATTCGACAGGTGAAAGTATGAGCTACGGAACGACATTTTTGTTGTTGTGCCTCAAATGATTTATGTTGTGTAGAGATAGAATTAGTCTCATGTTGATGACCTTGTCGTTACAGTGTGTAGAAACTATACATGTGATTAGCTAGTTGGTACTGGTTCTCGTGGTATCTTGAACTGCATCAGAGAATGAATGTTTCGTACTAGTAGGCGAAGACTACTTGTTGGCAGCTTGCAGGTTGGCAGGTGACCGGCACGCGTTGCAACGCGTGACAAGTGCACTGCTGGCAAGGTTCGTGTCACGACCACGATTACTGGGAACAATACTTCTCGCGCTGGGAAACTACATTTGCAGTCACGAACAACAAAAAAATCCAGTTTTTGATCGATCATCTTGCTCGGAGTTTTTTCTTTTTGAAGGTCTAATCCTCTTTCCGGAAAGATAGAAGATGGCGGCAGGTGAGAGCCAGAAGGGCGGCGTCGCGGCGCCTAAGCCCAAGGAGCAGGCGAACAAGAGCAAGAAAGACCAAAAAAAGGAGGAATTGAACGAGGAGGACCAGAAATTGAAGGAGGAGCTGGAGTTGCTCGTCTCGCGCGCTTGCGAAAAGGTGGATATCAAGGTGAATAAGGCGTCGCTGGACACGCTAGCGGACAAGCTGAAGACCGCTAGTAGCACAATGACATCAGTACCCAAGCCGCTGAAATTTCTGCGCCCTTCAATGGAGACCATGAAGAAATATTACGAAGCTGAAAAGACCGGTTTTTTGAAAAAGGATTTAGCCACCAAACAACTCTTCTCCGACATCTTATCGGTCCTCGCGGCCGTGAAGAGTCCACCAAAACCGAAGGTAGATCCGAAAAAAGCGAAAGAAGAGGAGGAAAAGAAGAAGGCAGAGGAAGCTGCAGGTTTCTCATCATTCCTTGTGAGTAATGATACAACATTTTCTCAGCACGGACTGTTGTTAGAAAACAAGGATTTTTCGCGAAACAAGGCCTTAATTTTTCCGATGTGCTTATCTGGTCTAAAAAAGCCATTTTTATGTTTTTTGATTTTCATCTCGGGCCTGGACGAACTTTGCCGGATAAAATTCCTAAAAAAAACCAGCTGCGGCAAAAGAGGCAGCTGGAAAAACGGACAAGCAAAAGGAGCAGGAGGAAGAAGAAGCAGCACAAAAAGCGAAAGAGGAAAAAAAGGAGGCAGCCTTTGTAGAAGAGCTTGACCCATATAAAGCCAACCGATCTCGAGAATGCTTGAGGTACTTAATATCTGCATTCACAATCAGATTCAGTTCATTATAATATGAAATAGCAAGCAGCAGGAAGCTGGTAATCGCTCAATTCACTGTCGTCATCTTTCCCCAAACCAACTCGGTCTATTTCTCTACAACTAGGTATCGCTTGGAGGGTACTCCAGGTGAGACTTTCGTTACTTGGGGACACGAATATGTCCGCCACCTCGCAGGTGAGCTTATGTACGCTTACAATGCCATTACCGAGGGCGAGGAGGACCCTATGGAAATCGAAGGAGAAGGTACTCATTGCATTATGAAATTGAAAAAGGATTCAGCAACTTTTTCTGATGACCATAAGTCCATGCGCGATTCTGTTTTACGACAAGAAGTAAGACAAGAACAAAATATATTTTTCATTGTCCCGCAACTCTGAGTTCAAGGTTGTAGTCCTGATCAACAACCGACTGTTTACAATTTTTTGGCTAACACAGCAATTATGATTTGTACACCAGTCACCATCCCTGAAGGTTAAGGAAATACTTAAGTTAGATCCTTAATTACTCACTATTATCACTCAGAAGCGGTTGAGGAGAGCTACAAGCCACCAGTTCCGGACCTCCTAAAGCTGGTTTCGATTATTGTACCGTTCCAAATTAAACATGCCGAGGAGACGATGGCTATCGATATGCTTTTCGAAGTTGGTCAGGTCGAAAAATTGCCCGATCTCATCGACAGCAGCACGTATTTTGAAAACTACTTACACCTTTCGTTGACTGTTCGTTGTGGAAAAGCACTCAATTATTCACTCTGGTTTGTTTTAATGAAGCTTTTAACACCTGCACCCGATAGATACAGTCCTTGCAGAATCAATGGAACAAGTTAAGTACGACCCTTCGGGCTCAGAAAAAGAACTCCTTCTCTCAATCATTTCAACTTCAGATGTCATCGTGTATGCCTTTATCTTATGGCTTCGTCTGTGTACGCGGGAAATGCAGAGGACACTGCAAAGCTACAAAGAATAGTCTTTGACATAAACATGAAATTCAAGCGCTATCCGGAAGCACAGAGGGTGGCGCTGAAAATGAAAAGTCACGAACTCGTAGAAAAAGTCTTCGAAGCGTGTGACAGCTTGCCAACGAAGATACAAATGGGTATCGATTTGCCATGCTTTATCTTGTGACGCGAAAAATTTTGTCTATGATGATGATAGTAAAAATGTTTCCAGCAAGGGCCTTATCCTTATTCTATGTGCTCTACTTAGGATTTGTTATTGTCCTTGTTTTCTCTTTCTCCTATGATTCAGGTGGAATGCAAATGCACAATTCGTATCAACAACAACTCCAGGTTACGTCTTGCGGCAGCACAGATACAATTATCCACAAGCGGACGAAGCAGGTTGGGATGACAAAGTAATGGAAGCCTACAGTGGCGAGAACTGGATGAAAAAATATTACAAGCATCTGGCAAAGGAACTTGACGTACTTCTACACTGCTGCATTATCGCTCTAAATTGAACTATGAACTGATATTGATGTTTAATGTTTATTGTCGTCTAGAAGTGGTTGCTCGTTGTATTTTCGAAGCACCTCTGCAATTTAAGGGGAAAATAAAAATCTCACTTTTCCAACATCAGGACTCAATGTCTGCAACATTTGTTCGCGGTTATTGCCAGAATAGATATCAACTTTCAAAATGTCAGGTACTTGAGCCGAAATTGCCAGAGGATATCTACAAGTCACATCTAGAAGAAAAGAAGACCCAAGTGGTCCTCGATAGTGCGAAGCAGAACTTGGCGTCGACATATGTCAATGCTTTTGTGAATGCAGGCATGGGCAAGGATAAGTTGATGTTATGGAAGAAGACTGATATATGTAACTAGATAGAAGTGTTTCATACGAAGAATATTTTGTTGTGCTTGCGCAGCATCGATCTTTGATGTGAATTAATACCTGTATTGGCTACGAAATATGTCCTCTCATCTAGTACTAAAACTTGATAAAGCCAAGCCACTATAATTCAATCTTCCTCTAATCCTCACCGTTGGCGAAGTGTGGCTGTACAAGAACAAGGAACACGGAATGATGGCTGCTGCAGCGTCAAGGTCTCTGATTAGCCTCTGGGATACTGAGGTACTCGACGAGGTTGATAAATACCAGTATGCTTCCGAGGAGTGGATCAAAGCAGGATACTTTTTGTCTCTTGGAATCGCGCTATCCAACTGTAAATCAGAGACCGATCCTGTGTGGGCGTTATTGCAGGACACCGTGGAAAAGTAGTTTTTTGATTGATTAATTTTGGTTCATCTCCGAAATCTTTTTTATTAAGAAGCAAGGTAAGGAATTTTGTTTTTTCGATTTTTCTAGTGTTGTGTTGTCCAACGACTTGTTTGCGTACATGAACATTTGATATTTCCTTTTCTCTGGCTAATACGATCAATTTCTTCATGATCATCTCAAAACAGTGGTTCCCAGAAGGAGAAGATTGCGGCAATTATGAGCTTGGGATTTGCCTACGCTGCGACAGAACACGAGGAAATTGTGGAGAATTTAACGCCACTTATAGTCGACGTCGACGCGCCAATAGAGTACTTCTGCTGATAAATATTTCTAGAATACAAGTGCTTGATCCCCTCTTGGACCACAAGGAGGACACCCGCTTAGTGAGTATAACATGTCGTTCCCGAATACGTTTTTAAATGAACAATTTCGCATAAGATGCTCAACCAGTTTGTCTACCCCACTTTCCATCTTACCTAAACAGATTATCCGCCGTATGCGCGTTATCAGTGGGAATGGTCAAGATGGGGACTGGAGATGGCGATATTTGCGGCGCTATCGTTGCAGCTCTGGAGGAACGCATGAAGCTCACTGGTGCTCTGGACAGCAGTGTTGCAACACTCTTCCCAATCGCATTAGGCCTTATCATGTGTGGTCGCGGCGACAGGAGTGTCGATGACTATAAGCTTGATACACTGGTAATTTTTACTTGCATTTCGGACTTCTAATAAGTTCTTCTGCTGGTGTAACTGGTAACATTTATTTGAACTGCACTAAGAAAACGTCGTCAAGAACAGAAGAAGTGCACATTGTGTCTCTCGTTGAGCAAAATGATGTATAATCATGGACTTCGAATAAACATCTAAGTATGTATGTGCCTTTTTTCAGTTCGAGCAGTTGAAGCAAATTACGCATCCGTTGGGAGCGTTCGCGACAAACTTGATTACCGGTTTTGCTTTTGCGGGGTCTGGCGATGTGCTGCAAGTTCAGAAGATGATGCAAGTTGCAGGTGAACACAATAAGCATAACAAGGACCCAGAGCCCGCTGCTGCACCGGAAGCAGCAGCTGGCGGTGCTGGCGCGGACGCGGCTGGTGGCGCGTCATCGTCGTCCGGCGGCGAGGCAGGCGCAAATCCAGCCGCGTCCAAGGACGACACCGCGAGTCCGGCTGGAGGCGCAGCTCTTCTGAGTATCGCTGCAGTCGCATTTTCGGACGACCTCTCAAGGGACATGTGCATGCGCATGGTGGAGCATATTCTGCAGTACGGCAACTTGCAGTTGCGGCGAACAGTCCCGCTCGCTATTGGGCTCCTTTTTGTTAGTAACGCGAAACAACAGGCTATCGACCTGTTGAGCAAACTTTCACACGACGCGGACACAGAGGTTGCTACTGCAGCTATCGTGGGCATGGGTATCATGGGTGCAGGTACGAACCACGCGAAAATAGCTGGCCTCCTCCGACAATTAGCGGCTTACTACTGCAAGGACGCCAACATTCTGTTCATGGTGCGCATCTCACAAGGGCTTCTGTACATGGGCAAGGGCTTGATGACGCTGTCCCCCGTCCATTCAGACAGGTTACTGGTCAACAACGTGGGCATGGGATCGCTTCTAGCGGTCATGGCAGTGATGCTCAACGCCAACTCACTCTTCTTCACGCACAACATGCACTACCTCCTGTACTACTGTTTTCTTTGACTTGTGATAAAAAATTGCTCTATGAAATAGCCTACCAAATCTGGTTTTTGACCTAAGTAGACGAAAGATCAAGATTTTATCATTCCTGATTTTTCGGTGTATTTTCTTGAAATTGACAAAGCGGATTTTTTTTTGAAGTACGTACTTTACCTCTTCAGGTACCTTGTCGTCCCGTGCTTGGCACCGCGCATGCTGATTTGTGTAGACGAGGAGGGAGAGGTTGTTCCGGTTACAGTGCGCGTAGGTGCGGCTGTGGATGTAGTCGGACAGGTCGGAAACCCTAAGACGATTACTGGTTTCCAGACACACACAACACCAGTGCTCATGCAGACTGGTGAGCGTGCGGAGCTAGCAACCGACGAATACGTTGCAGAAACCTTTGTTCTCGATGGTGTTGTGGTTGTGAGAAAGAATCCGGCATATAAGAAAGACACTGCGTAAGTAGGTTGTCTTCCTGATCCATCGCGATTCCGGGGACCTCCAATTCCAACATCCTTTGCTCTACCCGACGATTCCCCTGTGTATTAGAAATGAATCCGGTCATCAGTTCGAGTATTCACCTGCAGCTGCAGGCACGACCTTTTCGGGGTTACGGAGCCCGAAGCTGTTGGTGTACAGGCATGTTGGCATCAACTTGAGGCCAACTACAACAATCCAGTTTTTCAAGGATGCCATATCCATCTGTGTCCCACGTTGATCGATATTTCGTTTACATCCAACAGAAGAGTTATTCTTGAAGCAATCACGTTTACGTTATTTTCAGATCAACGCATATTTTTAATTTTAGGTAGTTAGTTTTCAATTACTAGAAGTCGACGACACGTAATCTTGAGGGAACAAGAATATGGCTACCCAAAAGACCCGGACATGAATCCTTCCTCCCCTTCACCCAGAATACCTTGTTAACTACCTTCTCTGTGTACGACGTGTGAGCTGGAAAATCGCGATTGCTCGACTCAAGCGACATCGAAACTACAAAGTCCCAGAATGCCAATCTGGGCGCGAACACTATGGCTGAGACGGAGACGGCTTTCCGTTCTTCCTTTCTGATTCGCGAAGGTTAGCAGCAGATGAAAAGGGGAAGAAAATATTCTGACATGTCGTAGTTTGATATCAATTGCTTGGTGCGTGGGCCGTGGTGCCATCCTACCGAATCTGTACAGTTCCAGTCATCGCGTGGTTGATTGGGAGTGCGTACTAGGAATTGACATCTGCGCATGTGCATCTGTGCATGTACTTTTCATGGTGGGCATGAGAGACAAATCCGAGAACAAGTAGAGGCATTAGGCTAGTTTGAAGATGTGGAGGGCCGGCTGAGATCCGAAATTTGGACTAACCTGAGTGAGCAAGCTTTCCTCTAAATTAGCACGCAAGTGATATATAGGATGACTTCAACTCTACGGCGATTGGCATTGAGTATGTGACGTCTAATACGTTTTCTGGAAATGGTGTCGTTGAATAGAATTGTGAAAGCCAAATCAATGCGATAGGACCAGACCTATTTGGTCACTTACTCAACCCGCTGCTTTTTTACTTATAAATACGTGATTGAGTGTGCTGGTGTATCTAGATGCTCTTGTTTTACAACGTAGTTCTTCTCCTTTTTCGTCGACCAGCTTCGTAGAATAGTAAAAAATGGCCTCGGTTGAAGACCGGATAAAGGACTTGCCGCGAGAAAAATTGGAAAGTTTATTCCACAAGTCTCTAGAAAAATGTCGAGACGTGGAGGCGCGCCTGCAACAGCTTCGTACGGAACAAGAGGGGGCCAAGAAGCGGGAAGGAGACGAGGAGGAAAGCGGTGCTACAATACCTGAAGCTAGTCCATCTGCCGGTATCGAAGAAGCAGGGGCGGAAATAGAAAAAGAGGTTCACGATGATGCTAGGGTCTTCTTGGCGAAATGAATTTGCACTAAAATACTTGTAGATTCTAGTCTGTCTTGATCTTATGCAAGAATCCTAGACGAGGGCATGATCGACAATCTTCTATTGTTGAAACTGTTTTGCCCCGCTATTAGGCTAGTAGTACTAAATGGGACATAATGAGGATCAAGAAAGAATAGTAAGAGTTTTTCGTTCTTCTATCTTTCTCTGTGTCTCACCCAGACAGCCGCTTTGCAGGAAGAGGCTAAAAAGGAGATAGCACAGTATAGGCATGCTTCGGCGTCGGAGCTTGAAGAGTTGCAGCGAGAGCATGACCAGGCAAACGCGGCGCGAGAACGCGAACTGGAGGAGGAATCGCGCGTCGCGGAGGCGCGTCTGGAGGAATTGCGGGCTGAGGAGAAGCGGGTAGATGAGGAGAGAGATGATGCTGAAACGCTAGAAGATTGCGTACCAGCCGCGGGGCCGCCGCTCTCTGCTGCGGAGGTAGAGGCTGCGGTAGCGGATTCACCGGAGTTGCGTGAGCTCGTCTCCACCGCGCGCGCCGGTGCACGTGAGGAGGCAGAGGCAGTGCGTGCGATCGCCGCGCAGGATCGAGGGCAGCGAGAGCGGCAACAACGTGCGGCAAGCGTTGCTGCTGCCGAAGCCGATGCGCGGGAAGAAGTAGCGAAGCGAAAGCAGGAGGTCGCGACACGGCGCGAACGACTGGCAACTCTTGCATCGGTGCTTGAGGAAGCCGCTGCGGCTGCTTCAAAGTATGCAACTACTGGCAACCAAGACGAGAATGAATCAAACTGTCCAGTTGTGGAAGTATCGCTAGACGATACTGTGGTGAAGCAGCTCGAAGCGCATAAGCAGGAAGTGCTCTCTGACGTTAAAAGGGTGCAGACCCGCAAGAAACAGGTTGTGGAAGGGAAAGCTCAGAATGCAGTAAAAAAACAGATGAGACAGGAGGAGGCAAAGGAGCGACAGCGCATTTTCACATCACGACTCAGCACAGCGAAGCGAAAGGTTGGGCTCTTGCAGGAAATTGCCGCGCGACACGATGTTGCGCAAGAAGAGCACAGGCTTCGGGATGCTCTTGCAAAACTAGAGAAGCGTAGGTCGGAAGGCTGCCAGAAGCTATCTGAGGCATTGGCGGCCGTATATCGCGACAGCAGTAAGTTTTCGGAAAATCAGGTAACGACGCTAGTGCAGAACTTGGAGCGTCTTTGCACGCAAGCAGCTGGTACAAATACTCTTAGTAGGATGCCAATGTTGACCTTTGAAAATTGTAGATGGATGCACCGCCGTACCAGTAGAGTCTGATAACTGTGTCATCTATAACTGAGTCGAAAATTATCTCAACGCACGAAAGCTAGGCGGTGGCGTAACTACTGGGCAGCTGTTGGAATCACTGGAGTCCGGAGCCGCGGCGGTGTTACACAGAGGCCTCGACGATCGCCGCGAGCGAGTACGCGCGCTTGGCATTACAACTAAAGGACTGCAAGCGCAACTCGCGGATGCACGAGCCGAAGGAAAGGCCGTAGTCTCAGAACTGACTGAGGGAAAGCGTGATGCATTTCAAGCTTCGAAGAGTACACTGAGGCAGCTCAAGGCAGAGGTCGACTCTCTGGCAAAGGAGATTCGCAAGGAAACCGAAAATGGTATGAGATTATGTGATTAAGCAGTTAGAGATGAGGAGCATTTTTAGCTTTTATTGCAATGAAAGATTTTTTTTTGTTCCATCTTGGAGATCAGCAGGAGCCATGATGGCATCCAGTCGAGAAATTTTTTCACAATTATTCAGGCAAGAAAGAGGGCGAAAAACTAGGAAAGTACCGGCAAGTGATCGAGCAAGCGCGCCAGAAGTTGCATAGCAACGAGAAGAAAGTTGCCGGATTGCGTACCCAATTGAGAAATCGGCAAGAAGAACACGTAGAGTTGCAGAACGAGCTGGATCAGATGAAAAAGGCAGAAGCCGCTTTCGGCCAAGGTTGTGATGTGCAAGTGCTGGCTGCTGTAGAGGTGCCAAATTTTGTTTCAGCAGGAGGTTCTTCTGTTTCAGCTGGGTCTGCACCTCCAGCAGGTGGTGCTAGTGCTGCAACATTCAATAGTACGAAGGACCACGACCACGGATACGTAGGAAGAGCAGTGTCATCTTCAAACACAACTACGTGGTGCTTGCTCAAGGAGCCTCCCTGCGGTGGCGCGAAAAGGAAGCACGGAAAAGTGTGGTGGACACGAGAACAACTAGCCGAAGTCACATCAAGTACCGCGGTCTTCCCAGATTCTCTCCAAGAGCAGTTCCGCGCTTGCCTCAGCAGCCACAAAGCTGCTCTCACTCGGTCGGAGGAAGCCCTGAGCGAGCGGCAGCGCTTTTTAGATAGTTTAGTTGGGGAATACGAGAAGTATCGGAAGAAAGCAGAGACCGTGGCACGGTTACAAGACAGAAACGGAAGCCCGGTGGAAAAAGACACGTTAGAGCGTCTGCAACAAGAAAACCAAGATTACGAGAAGGATGCTCATTTACAGAATCCAGATCAAAAATAATATGGTAGAAGTATGTATCGAACGGAAAAAAATCCTCATCCTCAGATCTTGCTGCAATTAAAAAAAATATACCCAAGCGGAAACTCCGCAGAATAGGTGTGGCGATAAGCAGCGAGCTCGAAAGCGCATCATCACGCCCGTCCGCTTGGGCTGTTGGCGTGTGGAGGCCGCCGGTGGTGGGCTAGAATGTGACGAGAAGCCAGACGCACCCAAGGGGCTGGCCTGGCCAGTCTCTCGAGGTCGTCCTCTGAACAAGATGGCTGCAGGCTCACCTTCGGCGCCTTTCCGCGTGTTGACACGCGGGAGAGGGGTCGCGCGGTGGCCCTGAGAGGCTGCACCACAAGGGGGGCAGCCAAAGCATAGGCCGCGGATGGCGCCCGCCGGTTTGTGGCGCAGCGTAGCCGCGGCAGAACAGTGGCGGGGGGGCGCGCTGCGGCTGCAAGGTTCTGTCCTTTGCGTTGGTCGGTGGGTGTCATGCAAAGCCTGAGGACTTTTTTCAGATCGCTCCAAGATGCGCGACATAAAAGTGCCTTTTTGTGGCACATTTGTTGGAGATTCGCGGAGCCCTCCTCTGAGGCGTAGACCCACTAGGTTCCGCGAAAACCCCTCAGATTTTGTGCGCCAAAAAGGTCCCACGCTAGGACACAAAGAAAAAAGTTATCTGACCCCTTGACCTTTCTCTTTTTGATCATTTCTTCAGAAAATCCGCTGGCGGCGATCGCCAAGACGCCATGGCCTCCAGATGAGTAAACCTTGAAGCGCCAACAGTGAGGACGGCGGCGGGCGTTTGTTGTTCCATGTCGTGCCGAGGAGGGAAGGAGGGATGGCTGGGTCGAGTCGACCCGGATCGGGCGAAGGCGTTTTCCACCGTAGTGCCCGACCGTGGGGCCCACGGCATGAACGGAGTGGCCCCGCAGGCTTTGACGCGCAGCAGACGGCGCGCCGGCCTGCTGCGGTGCCTTTCGTGTGCTCGCTTTCCTTGGCCTTGTGCCTTAAGGCAGCCAGGGAGCCTTTTCCAGCGAGCTGCAGAGGCGACGGCTTCGCCGTTCGCTGGCTCAATAGCCCGGCTACCTGGTGACCGCCTTGCGCTATCTAGCTTCCTCACGTGGCAGTAATATATATAATTCGCAGCAACAGGATCTGAGGACGTGGATACTTTTTCCTTTGGCGGTACGTCCTCCTTTCACGAGGATGAAGGATCATGAAGTGTGCCACGTCCTTATCCATGTCACACTAAACCTAAAACAAGTACTTAACTCAAAGCATGTTAGAGTCGTACCACTGGGTAGTCGTTGATATTGCAAAAACTTTCATACTTCGGTGCGTGCACAAGTTTCTGCGGTTTCGACAGAAATCCGAGGGCTCCAGCAGAGCAACGGGCAACATCATGCGAAGGTCCTGGCTTTGCGTAGCGACATTTTGCGTATTTGCGACTCGTTGGCCCAGAAAAGTTCGCAGAGGGGCAGCTTCGAGAAAAAACTTGTGCGCTTGAGGGCAGAGGTCTCGGAAAAGGACGAAGAAAGAGAGCTCTTAACGCGTTTCGCGGATGAGGGACGGAAAAAAGCTCTCGACCAGGAGGTTGACATCTTGCGAACCCTAGAGAAAAACTTGCAGATGGAATGCAAAACTTTGAAAAGCAGGCTAGAAGCAGCGACGGCGCCGAATCGAAGTGGGGAAGGTGGGAACTGATAGATACTGTTTTCTGTTGAATAGTAAGTGGAGGTCCTGCGTGCTGCACATACGGAGTATCTTGGTGGATCATGACGGATATTCCCAGATCGATGTGGCAAGATCACTCTTCAATGCGTAACTACGCCTAATCAACAAGTGACAATCGGTCAACCATCAAATCCAACCTTTTTACCATACGAATGTACCCCTATATTTTTCCTAACCAACCACAGCCGACGATCGGGCAGGAAATACTGTGCCGCAAGTACTAGATGCAGACGTCGGGGCCACAGCTGGTTCAGCTTCTGCAACATCGGATGTCGGGACTCCTCGAGACAGATCTGCTAGTACAGATACGCCGCCTGCAGGACCAGACGACGAGGGGCGTGCGCCTTCGGCAGCTTTTACGCACTTGTCTGACACTTGACTAGAAAAATTTTAGGTATTAGATCGTGATTAGAACCGGGACAGTTGATAAATGGGGCTCTAGCTCGTAGATGTTGAAGGCGCGCATTGTCGCATACATTTCCATTGATGGAGAAATGCCTCACACCTTTCATACATCGGAGCGAGGTGATGGAATTGCGATCCTTGCTGCGGCAATACGAACAAGCAGTTGAGCAAGAGGAGCGAGACGAGGAGCTTTTACGGCAGCAGAACGAGCACATCCTCGCGCAGCTGCAAGATATCTACGCCTGCTGCAACCTGAAAGGGAACATGGGCCAACGCGTGCAGCTCGAATACATCCGAAATTATGAAACGTCTTTGTTGTCACGTGAAAGTAACAGTCAAACAAAAGCTCCGTCATCAAAGGTTGTTGATATTTATTCATTCTTAAGCTTGCCTGCTCCTATTTTTCTGGATGATCTTCTAACTCTGTGTTTTTCGGCAGGTCCTTAGCGAGGAGGCAGCGCACACAGGGGAGCACGAGCAGTGTGTCGCTGTCTTGCTCGAATTTCTTGAGTTTGATATCCGCGAACAGGACCAAATACGGAAGAAGAGGCAGGCAGCGGCAGCCTCGCCATTTGTTGCGCCTACGAAGGCCATGACTGCTCTGGGAAGTCGATTCCTGGAATCCTTCTCAGCGACAACAAATTCATGGCTCTGGTCATGATACGCAGAGTGAGTTGCCGGTGTATGTGTTTGCGTATGGACTTGTACATGTACCATTTCCATTTCGACGAGTGCAAGATAATCATGAAAAGGAAATCAACCATGGCTGCTTGCTTGCTTCCCGATTTTGACTTTTGGCGAGTCGGACTTTGTGACGTTGTTTGCTTGCTTTAGTGACATCAATTATTCCCTGAAGATTCCTTTGTGCAACAATTGATATTCCCTGCTCTGAATGATCAAACTATGTGATCACCGAAGACTGTGTACTCCTCCTGAGCTTTCTATCATGGTAGGCGACAGCGCTGCTCTTGCTTGCTCGCAGTGCAGATGTGAATGTGGTGCGTGGAGACCAACACTGAGAATGCCATAGGCGCATGTGTTCGAACGCGAACTACGAGCCATCTTCTGTGATTTTGTTTATTTTTTTTGGCCACGTCGGTCGCAGCAACGTTCCTGCATCCTAGTATAAGTAAGTAGAATAAAGATGAACAGCCTACCAGTACTACGAGGGAAAACAGACGCGGCTTGACCCATGCTGCAGCAGAAAAGAAGGATGCGTAAAGCCAAACAGTTCATGGATGTGGTTCACCAGGACATAGACACGACAATCCTCAGTCGGTCCGACAACAAGGCAGAGTAAAAATAGCACAGTACTAGTACTTAGGAATTTGAGGTATCTCCTTCTCTAGTCTAGACTAGGACTAGGCGAGCTACAATGGGCTCCAGCTTTCATAGAGATCTGGGAGTGCTTGCTCAGTTAATGACGTTCTCGATACCTGAAAGATCACCGATTGCTTATTGATTCAGTGTTTTACTAAAGATTTTATACACGAGGACCAGAAACAACACAGAGAAACCGTTGTTTAAACCGGAGTTGAAAAATGGCGTCCTCTGCCCCCCCTAAGCCCGTGGGGGGGAAAAATTCCACGGATGGTGCCATGATGAAGTTGCGGTCCAATCTAACAGGTGCCAAGGAATCAAGGAAAAGGGCGGAGCTCGATGCGCAACTCCTTGCAAATCGTACAACGAACTGCATGTTCAAACTACAATATGCATCTCTAAGCCGCTCTAAGTACTACTACTCTAACGTAACCGTAACATGAGTAGACTCTAAACGACATAACTTATCGATACAACTAGCCTTTTTCGCAGGTAGAGTTGATTATCCACGACCTGTCCTTCTTGTAATGAAGGTAATTCCATATTGTTAAATTTCTATGGCCTTTTTTTTGAATTTCTTTGTGCAGGAATTGCGCTTTTGAAGCAGGAGGAGGAGAAAGCATGGAAGAAAATCGACGAGACAAGAAAGCGAGCAGGGGAGATAGTAGGCTTGCGAACAGTGAATGAAGGTGATCACATAAAGCTCCTGTGTCCTCCGTATGTTGACTAGTTTTTTCCTGGCTTTGTTTTGCCGTCGTAGTTTTTGTTTTCTAACTACTACGATTTGTTCTTTTGGATTGATGATCTACTATACCTAAATAATGCCTCCATCATGACCCGAATTAGATCATTGCCACTTCAGGTAAATTCATGGCAAAAGAGGATTTTTACAAGGGGAAATGGGAAGGAATACGGCAGGCACAAGCACAGAACGCTTATAATCGAGACAAAGCTAGAGCAGCAAGAGATCAAACTAAGCATGGCATGCTCGAACAGAAAAAGAGCTCCGTGAATAGTGTCAAAGCGCATAGTCAGGTACCTGTCTGCACTATTTTTGATCCCCTCCTACTCCTTTGATTCTTTCAAGTGAAGAAGTGATGGTGGCAAAAAAAACGAAATTCACCAATTGATCTTTTTGAGAACGAGTATGCAATCAAAACTACTTAAAGTAAAGAACCACTGGCGAACCTACACCCAATGCCAGAACAATCTGATGCAGAAGAAGGAGAGGCAAGCACTAGAGCAGCAGATGAACGCAGAACGATCTGAACTTATTCGTAGACAGAAGGCTGAAGCCAAGGCAAAACTAGAGCGGGAGCAAGAGGAAAGATTGCAGAAGTGAGCTTTTTTAGTTCTTGTGAATTCAGTCAATTTGATTACGTTTCACTTGTGATGCTGTGATAGTAGCAAAAAATTTGTACTCGTTCAGTAGTGCTCTGTTCACCAGGCATCTTGCTGTCTCTCTCATTTGCAGAGGCTCTAAGACCACGACGTGTTGTAGTCGCGCACACAATAACTTGTTCATATTCTATTAAGGTTCCGTGCGGATTACGAGAATCGTGTTGCGCAGGAAGAAATGCTGAGGTGCAGGACTGAGGCTTTAGTGGCACAGATGGAGAAAGAGGAGATGGAGCTTATTCAGCGGCTACAGAACACGCAAACTGTTCAGCGCAGAGCATATGACGTAATTTGTTTGTGATGACTCTCCTTTTGATACTCAAGATGCAATCCATTGCTACAATATACTCATGCTATACATTGAAGAATTTGTAGGGGTAGTCTTGGGCTTTCATCGATTCTCAAATATCTTCAGGAGCTGGAGAGTGCCCTCGGCGCGACAACGAATAAGTCAGCGCCTCCTGCACTGGAGTCGATACCGTCGGGCAAGCATGACTAGTTCAGCAGCGCAGATATTAGTACCTGGGGGCAACAAAAGGGAACCGATAAAAGGCGTCCCCGTTGCTGATATCTTCTTGATGTGTTTTGAATATCTCTCCTATTAAGCATTTGCTTGTTTTACTCGTCATTGTGGAAACGAATATCATATCTCCTGGATAAAAAGAAAGCGACCGCTTACTCTGGTCAGCGAAAGCAACATTGTTAAGCCTAATTCAAAGCCAAATTTGTTGATACACCAACATCACAAGCATTATGTGAGCCTCAAGTATGTGAAAAGTGCATGGGGAGGCTTGTTGTATGCGGTTCAAGGGGAGTGCCATCGTCCTTATGTGGGAGCTCTCACGAAGGCGAATGACAGATTGTTCTGCACAGGGTGCTTCTCCTTGATACAATAAGAGAAATTGAGTCATACATATACAGGATAGGGAATACTTCGCCAGCAACAACATCCACCATTCTGTCATCGCGATTTCATTCATTTTTTGACATCTCTCTGTATCCACTGAATATGATGATCATCTCTACAACCTTGTTCATTATCACTCATCTTCCGCGCCCCTAGATGTCCCGGTTCGCGCGCCGGGCAAAAGAACAAGGGCAAACAAGAAAGTCAAGCTGATGAAATACCTCAGTTTGCCGAGTGGTGATCATTTAAGCAGCGATGGAAACTGTATATTGAGGCAAGGAAGTAAGAACTTCGTGGCAGAGAGTTTTTCTAAAAGACGCTATTTACCCTCGCTTGTGAGTATAGAGTAATCACACGAGGAAACGGCGCAAGGACGCCGCAGGACATTGCCATATTTCCTCGCATCTCTTTCGGGAACCATGGAATATTTCCACCGGACACGACTGTTTGGCAATTAGTAGAAGTATACGTTGAAAAATCAGTTCCTACCGATGTGCCTCGTCTTCATCGGTCCTGTCAATTCGTCTGAGTCTCTTCTTAATAATGTGTCCATCACTTTTGCTTTTCGGCCATGGTCTCTCGCGTCTCCCTCGCTTCTGTTTTGTCTGTTCCTTTTGATCGAATACAGAGTACAAGGTCCTCGGAATCAGCCTTAATTTTTCGGTATCGGGAGGCTCGGTAATGGATCTGATGAGACAAGCAATATCTTAGCTTTGTCAAAAATCAACTAATTGATTCAGATTAAAATCCAGTTCTTTGTCCCCATCGCGATCGCCCTAAATAATTTTGTAATAGACAAGAAATGATGAAGAACATTATCTATCAAGAAAATGTCCCCGCGCGGCCTTTCCACTTTGAATAATCCGTAATTCGTCGTTCTATATGTGATGCCAGTATAAAAACTGGGAACAAAGATGAGCATGATGTTGCGATTCCATCGTTGGCCCGAAACGTCGGCATTTTTCTCACTTGTCGTCCTGGCGTTCTTGTCTCTGCTTCACCCTGCGTCAGGATGTTACCCTGGTCAGGTCGTCGAAGCCATTTGGCCAGGGCCAGGGGTCAGTGGGCAGGAGGACGTTGAGGTCTGGCTGCCAGTTACCGTCTGGGATGATCTTTACGACGAGGATGGCACAGAACGCCTGCAAATCAAGTGGCACTTCTCGAATACTGTATGCGAAACACCCGGACGCAAAAATTTTTGCAAAATCGAGTACACCAAGGTACTTCTGAAGAATTAATTGAAATTAACTTTTGAACTAAGGTACTTCTCTAAGTACTCAAATCGAAAAAAATGCAAATAAAGTTTTTGTTTAGTAGTATCTATGTGATAGGCCTAGGCGTAGACCATAGATCTAGACGTCGCGTGAGTTGAAAATAACGAAAGCGCCTACAAAATGCATGACTTCAAAAACAGATCCGTCCACAGGGAACGTTGGACGGCTCCACATGCTGGAGCGAGCTTCAGGTATGGCGCACCGAAGAGGCTGCCAAGGCAGACCCGATCATCGATCCAGTGAGTCTGGTGAATCCACGCAATGGTCCGCCTGAGGCTGTAGACGCGGGGGACAGCTCACCCGCCGCCGCTTGGATCGGGCTAATGATTATCGGTGTTGGAGGTTCGGCCCTTATCATCGGCTATTTTCTGTGGCGATGGGCCCGGGATGTAGCCGCGGATCAGTACGACGGGAGCATTTTGGGCATGCTGCGAGGGTTGGTGACCGCAGGTGATTCGGAGTACTTTGCCCAGCCACACCGCCGAAGTCTGGACCAGATCCAAGCCGATTTGCGGAAGGAGCACGCGGAGCGGTATGCCCCGCGCGAGAGCTTCGGGACTTGGCTTGGGAATCGGCCAGCCATCGTGCCAACGACCCACCCTTTGAGCGAATTTGCGCAACGCTATTTGCCAAGGGAGCAGCCGCCGAAAAGGATTTTGTCGGATGAAGCGCAGCGCAAGATGCGCCGTGACGAGCACACGAAAGCGTACGACGAGCGCATGCGTACATTGGCGAAAACATGCTTCGTCAATTTATGACAGAGACTTCATCGGTCAGTGAGAATTGTCTTTGACATCGAAGAGGAGCCATACTGAGAGAACAGGAGAAAAGTAACACTAAGGGAAAAGGTGAGAGCTTTGTGTAGGGTTTTCTCCCTTCAGAATCAGTAACCAGTGGATTTTGAGCTTTAATTAATACTGCGGTACGAGGAGCGCCGAATTTTGCGTTTGGTGGTTTGCGCGCTACGCCTGCGACGAGCGCGGCAGAGCACGAGACGAAAGCGAGGCTGAAAGGCGTCGGTGTGTATGCGCGTCCTGTCATTATGGCTCTTACTATCTAATTCACCTTTGACTTCTGCACCCGTGAAAAGTATGGGGAGTGTCATTAATTTCCCTGTGAATAAACTCTTCATATAGGATGGATGCAGTTTAAATATGATGAATTTCGGAGAGTTCTAATGTCATAGTGCGAGAAAGGGGAGTACACATCCCACAAGCCGACTACTACAACACGCCAGAGGGCCGCCGAATGAGGCAAATATCTGTGAAAAGGGCCTATGAGTTACCACCTCCGACGAGAGGCTCGGTGGAGGTGGCTGGAGGCGGAGATCGCGGATTTGGAAGTCCAAATTATGCGTGGTCATTCACACAACATTCATCTTTCTGGTTTCGAATTTCCATTTATCCTTTAGCATTTATCGTAAAGCAAATACTAATAGTATAAGTAGATCGACTAGTAATCCCACATGGCGATTGCTCTAAGGATCGTCCATGAGGCAAACGAGCGCAGTGGCGCCATCCATGGTTGGACGTCCTGGGGAACCAAGAGGGCCGCCAGCAATCCCGGAGGCGGATGAGGCCTGTTTCAGACCAGGACTGCAGACTCTGGTCGCAGGCATCGGAGCGAAGAGGTACTCGCGTGCCACTCGATACGGACAGAGGACGAACGTTGTGGCGCCAACAATGGAGGCTTTCCTCACTTCAGGACCGCCTGGACCGGCCGGGATGTGAAGACCTGAAGATCATCACAATGCATAGAAATACTGGCATCATAGATTGTTCTTGAAAAGTAAGTAGCTGTCCTATAGAAACATATGTGTGTTGTTTTTCCGCACAGCCAGTCTTCGTTCTCCTCTCCTTCAGAGGAATCAGCGGCAGATTGATTACCCTCATCCCCTTTTCAGGCTTTGCAATTCCACGGCCGTCCGAAAGGACACACTGTTGGAACTGTATCATCCCGCCGGTAGGCTAGGAGCACTACTACGGATGCGATTGAATGAAAGAAACAGAGAGTAGCTGTCCTGTAGAAACATAACGAAATCAGTCATAATCATCATAGACTTATGTACCTCGTCCCGCCTGATTCCCATCTAGTAATCTTTTTGCCCATCATGGTCGCTGCCACTCACAACGAGGACCTCGTATTCAAAAAATGTACAGAAACATATTTTCTGGTTCTCGTGACACAAGTCTGTACACGAAAGTGTTGGACAGTCTTCCTGAGGATATTACTTTTGGGCTTTTCATATTCATGTCATCGGCATTCTCATCCTGTATAGACTTTTGCTGAGTAGAAAATTCGTATAGACGATATGATATCCTGAGAACAATTGGAGCTGTCTAGAGACAAAATCTCCAAGGTGGTGCTTAATATCTATGGAAGAACGACGCGAGAGTGATTTATTGTTTGTTATAGCTAACAAGAAGTAAAAGTATGGCGAACTACTCCGTTATTCGGCTATCGAAGACCTCGCTACTTCCTTTTGTGTTCGAAATTGGGGAGGAAACTATGAGTTCATGCGGGAGAACCACCAAAACGGCGAAAAAAATGTTTGAACATGTCGAGGCCACTATCAATGTATGGTTGGTGGTTTCTTGTGAACAATGACAACATATTAAACGTGATAGGTGTTTTTCTAAGTAACTTGTCTAACTCTCACATCCTGGACGAAAAGTGTGTCTTTTCTGAACTTTCTTTGGAGCCCTCTAGCGACTGATGTTACAGCTACATCTGGATCATAGCCTTAGTTACTAGTTACCCAGTTACAATCTTTTCCTCTTCAAGAAAATGGCTTCCTCGTCATCGGCAACTTCTAGCACTAAGCGTAACTTCGCAGTTGCTTTTGAAGATGATGTGCAGGAAGGAGCGAAGGGAATTTGTGACAACTACGGTCAGGAGGATCCTTTTGGAGATGACGAGGATGGATGGAATCTTACGATTGACGATGAAGGAGATCTTGTCTTCGACGTAGCTTATTGCTGTTGGAACGGTGTCGAATACTATTCGAAAAACTGTTTAGAGGAGGAAGACAAAGGGGGAGAAATTCTTGGTGGTGAAGATGATGCTGCTGGTGGATCTGGAAGCACACGCATGGCGAGTACGAGTGTACTACAAAGAGGCACTTGTGCGTCGCAAGATAGTGAGATGAAGGCGTGCGAGATACAAGAGCAACGTCGTGGTGATGCTGAGCCTTCTAGTCAAGAAAAACCAGAGGCTAAAGTCGACGCTTCTAGGGAGTTGTTTGGCAGCGGTAAGCGTCTTGTCTTCAAGGACATGTTGTCAGAAGGTGTCTTCGGCGAAGACGATGTCCTCGGTGGCGACGAACTGGAAGGTAAGGGGACAACCGCTAGAAGTCTAGAAGCAGAAATTCTCTCACAACCACATCTAGAATCCTCTAGTACCATCACCTGTGTGGAAGGAACGGGAGTTTCAGCTGTTGGTCAGAGTATTGGTCAGAGTATTACGAGCAGCGCCATAAACGTAACGTCATTAAGCAAAGCTGAAGGTGGAGCTGAGATAAACGTGCTGAAAACGGAAGAGCAAAAAGTCTCCACATCACTACAGGGGGACGAAAAAAGCAGCTGCGCAACCGTTTCTACAGAAGCACGTAAGATCACTTCTAAGTCAGCTACCGCATCATCCCCAGAAAAGATAGAAGATCTTACCACAACGGTTTGCTCCAAAACTACTACTACGTGTGTTTCCGAACAGCTTCTGATTGAATCTTCATCTTCCTCCTGTGCCGCCTCCGCATCCGAAAGCAGTATGAAAAATGTTGGGTCTCCTGTAGTGATAAAGAGTTTTTCATCTCCTGGCGCTGGGCGAAGTGCTACGATTGCTGACCTGTTCCCCGAGGATGACCCTGAGGTCGTCGCTGTTGAGGAGCGCGGGCGACAGAAGGAACAGTTAGATCGCAAGGATTCAGCCATTATCTCACGTATAAAGACTTCGGAAGCTGCGAGGACACCGCTTCGTGACCACACGCCTCTGCGCGGTAGGTCAAGAGGAACGGCTGGTGCTCGCCGAGATGATGATACTGGCTTGATATTAGGTGCTGGTGGGCTCCCTTGCGGAGCAGCGCCTCCGCGTACGCCAGGTAGGAGGACGCCTGCTGGAACACCCAGTCGCACACCTGCAGTGAGTAAATCGGAGATTCGAAAGCGTCTGCAGCGGCACGGTTCTGCGGCGGAGCGGCTCCTAACACCTGCGCGGTCTCCGTCAGGTTTATTTGACGCCGAACCGGCATTGGACCGGGAGGTAATTGTTCGTAATAATTTCTTAGCTCAAAAAATATACTTCTATGGGATGTGATATCTAGCTCCGATTGCATTACCCATGCAACACCTCACATGTGTGATAAGACATAGGTTACTTGTCTCCGGATGAAGCATATGCTGAAGCTGAATTGGTTGTTTTTGAAAGCCGGCGAGGAGAATGCGGAATATCTGAAGTGCGGCTCCGCGCGAAAGGTGTGCACAGTCGATTACGATGAGGAAAATTTGTGCATAGAGGTCACCTTCGGTCCGCAGACAGCGCCGCGTCGAGCGGAGGCTGTGACGCCACTTCGCAGTGTCAGTTCTAGTGCCAAAATAACACCAGTAGAGCCTAATTGTACAGCTACTAGTCAGCAGCCACGAGCGGCTACCCCGCTTGCCAGTCATGGTGGTTCCGCCGCGGCGACGCCAGAACGACCGGGAGGGGTGCCGCAGACCCCCTATAACGGCCGTGCAGATCTGGTTCTCGTGATCATTTTCTTGGCTAGGCAGGACTACAGAATTTTCAGAGAAGCTATGGAGAGCAAGAAAAATCCGTTCAAGGACCCAAATTCGATCTACTACTTGCCACCAGAGCGATTCGAGGATGAGTTTTGGCGCCGCCAGGAGACACAGACCGCAAAGAGAAAGCGCAAGGGCATTTCGAGAGTGCTAGTTCGAGGCCACAGCAGAAAAGGCCACTATGTAGCGCCACACTATCGAAAGGTCCTCACAAATGAAAAGTACAAGAGCAAAAAGACCTGGGTCGATCTCTTCGAGTAAAACGAATTCCAATTCCTTGCTGATGTGCTAAGAGATGAAAGGACAACCACGCATATATCGATCCTCTTTCGAATTTCAGGGACATCTAGTTAATACGATGTATCAGAAAATGAGACTCCTTTGAAGAGATTGATTCTCACGCGTCGTTTCAGAGGACACTGACTAGGCAAGTCATACAACAAGCAGGCTCACGTAGTGGCTGTAACCGGCTTATCGGTGTTGCCCGCATGTGCCTGATGAAAATCTGAATGCTGTACAAAAAAAGGATCTACTGATCTTGTTCTTGATTACGTAGCAAGTATGGAATTGTAAGTCCGAGTCTCCTTCGAGCCCGGACGAAGACGGGCAGACGGTCTGGGTTCCCATTCCATTCCTGCCTTCCTGCCGTTCTACTGATCAAAAGTTTGATAGCAAGTCTTTCTCCTGCATGCGGATGTGTCACTGTGAGATACCGTCATGCTTTTTCTTCGAAACTCACGTCTCCTCACACGAAATTTTTCAGGTTGCTTTGATTTTTTGAAAATAGAATAAGGTTTCACATTTACGATTTTTTAATCAACATTGATTCAGAAAAGACTACGTACCTGGATTTCCTGTCTATTCATTGATTCTTCATCTACATATATAGTGAGTATTAAAAAAGTATTTTCTCTGTCACATTGTTAGATACATGTTCTATCAACAAGAATCGTTGTGCTCTGTTTTTTCTGCGTTTTGGATTTTCATTGTGCAGATTGCCAAGTACGGAGTTGTTTCATTCATGATTGTTGGTCGTTGAGCTTGAGTAAATTCGTATTGTTATCCGCTAAGTATTTTTTATGTTCTGTTCGTGGACGTCGACGTCGTTGGGTGCTATCCAGCTCATTTTGGCAAACTAGGGAGTGATTTATTATAGAAGATTGATGTCACGAAGCGAAAGCCGGCTTGTCAAAAAACGCGTTTGTGCTCTCTTGTTGTACCGCGCAGCGACGTCTTGTTGAATTCCTATACTCGGCAGTGGCACGTACAACTAAAGCGACCTGGTTCAATTGACCCTTTTTGGCATTCGTTCATAGCGGTTCTTCAGCAACGCAAACAAAGCTTTCGGAAATCTTTGCAAGGACAGGAACTGTGTGCCAACGAATATCGACGAACAAGTTCTTACACCATTATTCACACCGGTTTCTGCTACCGGTCGTTCTCAGTTCCAGCTTCGCTCGTCACACCGAAGGTCCAGAAAAAATGGGCGGCGGAGGTGGTGGTCGCAAGGGCCGTGGGAAGGGCCACCAACAGAGAGACCACAAGGAGGCTCCGCGAGCGACGAAGCCGGTGCCCTTTGACTTGGTTTCTCGGGATTCACTGATTTGCCAGATTGCGACTCCTGGTGGGCCATTTTCGTCTTCTAGCAGTTTAGGATCGCCTCTGTGTCCGGCTGGCTCTCCTCATGCGAAGTTTGACGCAGCGGATCTAGTGATAGATTGTCCGGTCTGTTGCACGGAACAGGAGTGCGCCGCGATCGGGGTGGAGTGCGGACACTGGGCGTGCTTTCGTTGCCAGAGCAGAATACGCGACGTCACGAAGGACCGCACGTGTCCGATCTGCAAAGTCGAAAACAGAAAACTAGTGATTACCAGACGACCCGAGTATTTCCTGAAACAAGTGCGTAACGACAACAGCGTGAAATTCTACAAGGAACACTGCAGGGTGCAGTTCGATTCTTGGGGTTACGGCTACGACCCAGAGGATGCAAAGCGCCTGCGCGCGTTGCTTAACGGGCTTTACGAATATAAGTGCTGGACATGTGACTCCCCTAGTTTTCGTACCTTGTGGGACTTGGAGAAGCACATGGAGAAAGAACATAGCCGCTACTTTTGCCGAACCTGCCTTTACGACCGGGAAATATTCTTGCAGGAGCAGATGTGCTACAAAAGCAAAGAGGAAGTACTCACTTTTTTTATAATACAACTTTATACATAAGTTGTTGTAGATCTGCTCCATACCATTACACACTCAAGATAATGATCCATGTAGTTGTGAATTGTAATAATGAAGATCATTTTCCATCTATCTCCTTCGCAGCTCGAGCTACACGCGAAAGTAGGAGACCAGGGTTTAGTGCCGATTAAGCCTCACGCGAATTGTGACTTCTGTAAACGTACCTTTTACACGCATGAGGCTTTGTATAAGCATATGCGGAGCTGTCACATTAATTGTTTCCTTTGTTTCGAAGCGCATAGGCGGAACGAGTTTTTTAAGGACATGAAATCGCTTTACAACCATTTCGTTGCGGAGCACCACGTTTGCCGATACGAACGCTGCATGCGTGAGGGGATTTTTTCGCAGGAAACGGTGTTCGCGCATGAGGCGCAGCTAGCACAACATCGCATAACTTTCCACAAAAACCATAACGGGGCACTGCCGGAGGAGAAGGTGCGCCCAGTGCTGCTCACCAGGGTACCACGTCTTACCACAATTGCTTGTTTGAACAAGTTTAAGTTTTCAAATTGGTATTCTCCATTTTCACAGACGGGGCTTTGAGAGCGTCTCTCATTTTCTCAAAAGTGTATTCGTATTGTTGCTTGTACTGAAAATGAAGTAGAGTTCATACAAATTAAAATTTTTGATTGAAAAAATATTTAATTTGCACCACGTGAATGAAAGAGAGTAACAAAAATCACCAGACGACCGTAGCGACGAATCAGCTAAGCGAAGCGACAATGCAGAACGACGAAGAGATGGCTTCGTTACCGCAGTCTGACAAGCCAATCTATTTTGTGAGCATTACGAACGCTGAGAAGCCTCCAAAAGAGGTTATTCTCCCTGCACTGGAGTCGGGACTCGATAATCGAGAGGAGAGGTATCCCAATTTTCCTAACGGTTTAAATTGGGGAGAGTATAAGAAGCATAAAGCAGACAAGAAAAAGAAAGCAACCGGGAACGGTTCTTCGAATGACAATAACGACACGAATGATGAGAAAGACGACAAAGCGACCATCTCAAACGACGCTGAAGCTAGTCGGGGAGGCAATAAAACAGACGAAGAGGTAGAGGATGTGGAGCCAGCATTGGGTGCAGAGGCGCTAAAGACGTATACGCGCGCTGCAGAGTACGAAAGCGAGATGCAGGACAAAATGCTCAGGACTTTGCCACAACCCTTGCTCGATTTACCACCAAGTGCACGCATGGACTCAACCCTCAACAAATCCAGTTTTTTACACGCGATAGATGCCGTCCTCGACCGTGCTGTGGGAACCGTTCCGCAATGCAAAGTGAAGTTGGTAACAAATTATTCTCCACTCCTCAATGTATATCTAAGTAAAAAGGTGTAGTTGCTCCAAAAATTTATGAATCTTGTTGTATTTTTTCGACAACTCGAATATCGACAAAAACCTATCAACTACAAGTACAAAATTAACTTTGTGGTGTAATTTTTATACATTCACAACCTCTTCTTTGAACACAGATGACGGTGACAGCAAAGCAAGCGGCCGATGGCGGTGCCCGCGGGAAAGTCGATATTCCTGCCATGAAGCAGCACGTTGCCAATCTTTCACCGCTTGGATTGGACAGTCTGAGCGAAATGCGAGGTTTTTTGGTAAACGCTTGGGATAGCAGGTTCGACACAGACTGGATTACTGGTTTGCGCCCCTTGTTTTTTCGAACACTTCGCAACGAGGAACATAGTGGTACGCCCTCGCACTGGCTGACGTGGAAATACCAGGCGTATACGGGTCTCGACAAATTGCGCGACATAGAGGGGGAGTTGATCCGCATCTACATCGGCATGTGCTTAGAGCGGAATCTGTCCGGCTACGCGGGAATCGACCGGGCTAAAGAGTATCCCTCGCTTGTGCAGTCTGCAGTCGCGGCGGCGGCGAAGGACACACAAACGTTTAATCCGGAGATGAACTTCGCGCCGGAAGTTCGCGCTGGGGGAGGAGGCTGGAATAACCGTCGAGGAGGCGGAAACTTTGCTGCGCCAGGATCACAAGAGTTCCCGGCGTTGCCGGGAGACGCGTCAATAGTAGCTGAGGACGGTACGCCACTGACTGAGCTGACGATGGCGGAGAGGCTGAAGCTGCAGGAGCAACAGGAGCGGCTTCTGCGTGCGAAGAAAGCCAACAAAGCCAACGGAGCGGGAGGAAGTAGCAGTAGCAAAGGGCCGTACAACGGTCAGAAGCATAAATTTGACTTGGGCTTCGAGGAGTTTCCCGCGATGCCCGTTGGTTTGCAGCCACTGGGCAACCCGTCTGCGGCGAAGGCGAAGAAGCCGGTGACAAAGGCCAGCGTCTTCGGCGCTAGTTCTTCTACGTCTATGCCGTCAAATAGCGGCGGCGCCTCGTCGTCCTCCTCCGCGGCCCCTGCCGCCGTCCCCAAGGCAGCAAAGCCACTGAAAGTGCCGGCTCCTAGTGCAAGCGACATAACCCTTAATTCGAACCCAAACGCGCGAGCGCCTACCGCCGCGGGCACATGGGGGGCATCGTCGAGCAGCGGCGCAGCCTCGAACTCCTCAAGTAGTGCGCCAAAAACTACCTCTCTGCTCAGAGGCGTACAAGAACAACAGCAATTACGAGGAGCCTACGCGCCAGTGAAGCTTAAGAACGAAGCGGCAGAGCGCGGTCAGGTCGCGAAGAAGCTGGCGGATGCCTCAGCTTTTCCTGGATTGCCAACTTCAGCCATAAACCAGTCTTCTGGTCCGGGCAAGAGTCGGGACACGGGAGGTCTGCTCAAAGGCGCGAATATCATTTCCAAGAAAACGGGTACCGTTGTTCCCGTACAGCAGTCATCTAAGCAAGAGATGAAAAAGCGTGATATATTTGAGGACGCCGATGACTTTGCAGATGGCGACAGTTTTGCTAGAGTATTTTTCAATTGGTTTGTAGGCGGCCAATAGACCCGCGTAGCATCCCCTAGTGTTCTTCTATTGTTGCTTCTCTCTCTCATCCCAGTCAAACTTTCGGAACAGACAGCGTAGTAATTTGCTACAAAAAATGACTCCACAATCCGCGCGTGAGCGCTGCAGAGCTGACGCAAGACTTTTTTTATTTTAACAAGGAGAATCGTTTCTTAAATTCTAAGGCCAATGGGTTTGTTTGTAGGCGACCGACTGGCGTATCTGTTCCTTCATTGCATTACCAATTTGGCGCATGAGTCAATCTCCATCACAAGTTTATATGAAACCAAGCTGTAATATCTTCGTGCATCCTTTTTACCCCCGACTCCCAAAAAATGATAAATAGGTATTGCTAGCAGCCAAAGCGGAGAATCCGGACAAGGGACCACCTTCACCGCTCTTTGGTCCTTCAGGAAAATGGACGGAAGGAAAAACTTCACTTCCTAGCTCGTGGAATGACAACGAACTTTTTCCGACACTAGGCGGTGGTGCGAGCAGTAGTAGCAGCACAGCACCCGGAGCAGGGAGCGCCGGAGGTTCAGCGAAGGGGCCAGTACTCGTAGGGAAGGCGAAGCAGGTAGAAGAAGCGAGATTACGACAGGAAGCAAAGGACGCGAAGCTTGCGAAGCAGCTACAAGAGGCCGAAGAGAAGAAAGGTGCTGCAGGGAATCAACAGAAACGTGGGAGACAGAAGAAAACCCTACTGGCTTTTGGATAAACGGATTCCCTTTCCGCCTATCAAACCAGCGACTAACGGTTCTTCCAATTCGTCTAAACAAGTTCTAGTACACGTCGATTTCATGCGCACCTTTGTCGACGTTGATCTATTACTTGTTGTCGGAAGCGAGGGATACCGCGAAGCACTCATTCCGCCTAGTATATGAAGATAGGGGTTGATAATGGCTTGAAAGTCGGGGCAATTCATTGTGCAATTTCCGGGTTATCCAAGCAGTGTGGTTTTGTTTAACTGCTTCTCATGGTCCCGGGATTCCGTATCTCTAAGCCTGAAACTAATGTTTTTACGCGAGTCCTTTCCCGTCTTTCGCTTCTGACGAAGATTGATGTCACTCTACGACCCGAGGAGTTTTTATATGAACGTAATATATTTTGTTTATTTGTTGCGGATTGGCAGCGGCTTCTGATGCATCCTGTTCGCTTTTAGTGTTGCAACCGTGTGCACAGCGAGAAGAGCAGCTTCCGTTGCACCATTTCTGGCACATGCATGAATATTAACGAGCCCTGAACCTGATAATTTGAGTGTCGTCACACAATGAAACTTGGAAGGTACTGGAATTACACTTGTTACCTCATTCCGGCTACTATTTCACATCATCATCGGGTGGTGTGAGATAGTCATTGGTACGAACAATGATAAAGCGACGCGAAGAGTTTTCAAATGAAAAAAGACATGCATAACTGGGCACATTATTTGCAGAAGATCTAAAGTGCTTACTTGAATAGAAGTGGGTTGTGAACAAGAGGAAAGTTCAAAAACAATGAAGTGCGCTGCTGCGGAGTCGGATTGCGCCTCTTCGGTGTACACGTGGAACTCGGATGATGAACCGCCGGCTGAAGGTGAGGGAGAGGAGTTCGCCTGTTCGCAGGATAAGTTGGTTACGCGGCGAGTGCTGCAGCCCGGCGTGGGGCAAGACCGCCCGGGTGGTCGCGATAGGGTCTTGCTCGACTGGAGACAGGACGTCGAGTGGTACCAGCTCGGATCGGATGCACTGCCATGCGGCCTCGAGTGCGCAGTGCGCAAAATGCGGCGGCGCGAGGTGGCGCGCGTCTCCTATCCCAGTGGGGCCTACGAAGAGTTTCGTTCGCCGTTGATGAGCACAGCGGCCGCGAATCTCGCGAAAGAAAAGAGTAAAAGCCGGTTTCTGCCGCAATTAGCGAGCCGGTTGGAGCAAGTACTCGACGCTAGCGAAAAAGAGGCAAGACTGTTCAAGCATAAGAAACCAGAGGACTTCCATGACGATGATTTTCAAACAAGTGGTGAACAAGAAGGACTCGCTTCTACAGAAAAACGCAGCAAAAGTGAAATCGAGGATGCAGAACTAGGTTCATTAGCAGATAAAAAAGATTCAGGAGTCACGGAAATGAACGAAGATGGATCGTCTTCTGAGGATGCGGACCTAGCGATGCAGACAGTTGCTGAGGATGTTTCGCTACTAGAATTTGTACATGTAGAGACTCTGAGCGATGACGTACACAAGGAGGTGCTTCGTGTGAGCAACAGGGGCACGAAGCGTCCACGCGAGGGCGACTCAGTTCGACTGGTTGTGTATAAGACGGGTGATGATAATGTGGGCGTGCCAGCTGCAGGTAGTACGATGGACTGTGACGCAGGGTCTGACGCGAGTCCGTCGCGTGGCGACGTTCAAATGATGTACGAAGGTCAAAGCAGGGTTGACGACCCCTCTGCTATAATCACGACAGCTGAAAAGGTGCTTTTTCGATATCCGTTATCTACATGGGAAACAGGTACGGGCGGGGCACTGCTTAACGCCAAGGAGCTGCAGGAGGCACTGTCGGAACGAGGGGGAAGCGAGCTACTCGGTGAGAATTCGTCAAACTACTCATACGATGAGACGGTCAAAGCCGTAGCAAATGCTTTGTTTCTTGCTACAAAATCGATGAGAGCGGGTGAAGTAGCCCAGATTAGCGTGCGGCGAAGTGAAAATGCGTGGACGCACTTTTGCTTGAAACTTGAGCGTTTTACTCGACACGAAACGCTGACCTGGGAATCGCATGACACGACAAAGCGGATCGCAAAGACGGAGGTAATACCTAGTCCACGTGAATTTGCCGCCAACGGGGTCGAAGACGGAGGCTTGGCACTTATCGCGATTGCACCAGAGCCAGTGGTCGATGGAAAGAAACTTTCATCGAATGTAGAACGTGCTGGGCGCGTTCTCCGCGTTCGGTCTGGCGGCGCTGTGTTGCCGGAGGGACTAGATGTCGCCTGTCTTCGCACCATGTCGCTTTTTGAGGATAGTATTTTCGACATCGGAGAAGGCGCGATCACTACTGCATCAGATAATGGTGCAAAGGTGTCGGAATTTCCTTTTGGCACTATACCGTTCCGTACGCAAGAGCAGGTCAGGACTGCGTCTCTGAAGGCGGCGGCAGAATTGGAGGGATGGACAGATGATTTGGTCGGCGAGATGCTCGTGAAAAATGTGGAGAACTCGTCTGCCACTGATGATCGGTGCGCTGGTCTCCTGTTGCAACCCCTGTCCGACCTTACCGATGCCTTTCGTTCGTGGGTGACAAGTGCGGCACCCGACAATCCGGCGACCATTCCCCGGTTTTGGCGCGAGGCTCTGCTGGTGGAGGAGACATGTCCAGGTTCTACTGGTGAAAGTCCAGTGAAGATGAACCAGAGCAGGATAAAGAGGAAAAAGACGAAGCTTCTTCCATTTAGGCCGCCTGAGTCTGGACGCGGTTGGACTGATTTCTCAGTCGGTAAAGAAACCGAGTTCGAAAACTGTTTCTCTCGGCGGGCTTCTCAGGCGAAAGTCTACCGTGTTTGGCTTCTCGGCTTGGTGCCGGCTCCGGACCTATGGGCGTTGACGCCCCTGCAGCGATTGCATGTGGCGCAGAGGCATCGCTGGGTAGGCAATCATTTTGTGGGTGCATCTGAGCCCACAGCGGCTATCGCAAAATACGATGAAGCGTTGTACACGATTCGCGTCGATGTTGGCCAGCATTTGTTCACTGCTTCTCAGACGAGCAATCGTGGTGCATCAGCATCCTCCTCGTCGTCCAATGCACAACCCTGTTCACAGTATTCTATCACAGGCAAAAGCGTTTACGGGAGCGCCGAAGCGGTACCGGAAGTCTACAAAACTTTGTTCGTGACGCTGCAGAACAACGTGGCTTTGTGTCTTACTCGGAATGGCCGCTTCCGCGAAGCGCGAGAACGAACCGCGCACGTCTTGCGTGTCGATCCGCAGAATAAGAAGGCCTTGTTGCGTGAATGCCAGTGCGCTCAGACCATCGGAACCATGGACGATGCTTTGGAGAATTTGTTGAGAGCGTTTCCACTGCCGAGTACAACACCACAATCAACACATCCAGACCCGGACATAGCGAAAGCACTGGCAGACGGAAAACGCTTCATGGAAAAAGAGGAGAAGCGTGAAGCTGCTCTCTTCGCTAACATGTTTGGAGGGTCGAAGAAAGGGCAAAGCGGGAGATCTAAAGCGAAGAACAAGGAGGAAAAGGGAGCATAAAGTCGAATATCGAATCTGATCTCTTCGTGAAAAAACGGCTTGCCGTTTCATTGCGGGGAAACAACTAGTTGTAGTTTTCGATCGATGAGAAAAAAGTCGTTTCTTGCGACCAATCACCTCGTTAAGAAAAAGTTCTTTATAATGATCGTTCTTTGCTCGCAGACACGAGGGAAAACCAAGACTGGTTTAGATTTCTTTGTCGCCTAAAGCGCGAGTACTTGTGAATTCTTTGCGATACTCAGCGCTCAACCACAGGAACCGAAGTTTTTCCTGTCGGGAAGAACGTGTGTATAGATAGGTTCAACTTTTTTTCGTGGGTGTAACAGAGGTGCTCGCTTGTCGCATGTCCATATCATATAAATCATAGAAAGCTTGCTAACATGCAAGAACAAGTCGTCGTTATTTCGGTAAAATGGTTGTTTGCGCCAAGAGAAATATTTATGTCGGTCGAGCGACGTCTCGTTCGTATTGAGTGAGTTTCGACGTGCAAAGAAGACAGAAACCGTATTTTCCCACCACCATCGAATGAGAAAAAGTAGATCCGTTTTCGTCGATAAGCACTGGACTTTGCTCATTGTGTGCAATCAAAGTCTATGTAATTCATCGATGCAGTTACGGTTTTGTGTAGGGCAGAACATTACATGATCCTCGTTAATTGACTAAAGCAAGGGAAGGTTGATGCCGAGCCGCGGAAAGAATCACTGATGTCGAGCCGTTTCCGAGGCGAGACCACGCACTAACGTGGTCTGATCAGCGCCGGGCCGCGTGCTTGAGTACAACAGTTGTGTCGGCTGCCGGCTGTAGTGCACTATAGGAGTGATTAAAGCAGGCCACCGATCGAGTATTAGCAGTGCTGAGAAGGCTAAGGAAAAGTGTCAGCATAGAAAGCTTCAAGGCCTTCAAATAGACCGAGCTATTGGCTGTCCAACGAGGAAGGCGCCCGCGGGAGGATTTTCGAGAAGCGTCTTGATCTAACACACTAAGAAGAGGCTGTTGTATCATACGCAGCAACGCGAGTTTTTACATCAATTGGTGTACCACCTACTTGGCTCTTTTGGTCAGCGGATGAAGTCACTCGCGTTTGTGTCGAAGACAGTTGTTGAAGCGCACATTCAGGGACAACAGGTCAGAGACTTCTAGACACGCAATCACGACCGCAAATCCGCTTGTTTTTACAAGTTTACCTGTTGAGAAGAACAACATACAAGGGAAGACGAAAATGAAGCAGTACGTTGAAAATAGGCTTGCGCGTGAGCGCAAGCACGAGGCGGAGCAGAAGACATTGGTGAAATATGGCAAGGATATGGAGCTCTACAAATGTCACGGAGAGGCCGATCACCGAGTCGAGACGCAAAGAAGAGCTCGTGAACTCCAGGAGTTCAAAAATGAGGTACTTTGTACCTAAGGCGGATAGCATAGACATACACATAGTCAATTCTATTATCTAAAGCGGATAAGAATATGATAGACATAGTCGATTCTACGAAAGAAGTCTGCGGGCCTGCACCGTCGTATTGTTCAATATTGTTCATTCTGCATGATGTCTTTGGATCTTGGAGCAATCAAGACTTTTCCGGTCCATGTCACGCACTAAAATTTTCAGGTCATCACCGAGCACCAGCACGTGCAGACACAGCAGATAGCGACAAGGAAAGCGATAATATCAAAAATGGAGACAGATATCGCGATTGAGCTAGAAAAGAGGAAAAGCGACGCTATCCGGGAAGAGCAAGACAAACGGAGAATGTTTGAAGGTGTTTATTCTGAATGGCCCTGATTGATTTGGTAGGGCAAGCAGGCAGTCGTTTTTACGAAAGAACCAACTGTGTTTGAATTTGTGTGGCGTAGGCTCAGTATCCTTGCGTAGAAGTAATATGCCAGTCAATAATGATTCTGTAAATCCTAATGCAGGCAGTGAGGAGTTGCGGGCGATGAAAGCGAAGTTGCATCAGGCACAGGTGAACAAGGAGAGGCATCAGCAAGTAGTTGAAAAATTGCTGAAGAAGGAGCAAGAAAAACAGGATGTATTTACTACTTGCGTACTCAGTAGGTAGAGATAAGTCAATGTAGATTTTTGAACACCGGCGATTTATTAGCAGGTGTCTTACTACAATGTTCTCATGATCTTTCTAGAATGAAGAGTTCTTCGCTAACTCGTTCAGTAACAGCTACTCATGAGATTAGGCATCATGTATCATACATTCTTTTTCATTTTTTGTCACACAGGAAGAGGAAATAGCGCAATGCATGGAATATGAACGAAGAAAAGCGATTGAGGAGGAAATCACGACGAAGATATACAAGTCACAACAGAAAGGTACTTATTTGAACAGTCAGAATGTGACCCTGTTGAGATATAATGTAAGTATGTTGATAAACTAACAGATGTAGGCAATAATGACCGTTCTATCTGACCTCGCTCTAGCTGCTTCTAGTTAGAATAGTTTCTCAGCCACAGCCTTTTTTCCAATCCGTTCTAGGTCAAGCGACGGCGATAAATCAACAACAAATTATCCTCCGTGAGGAGGCAAAGAAGCTTTCCAAGATTCAAGCAGACAAGGAGAAAGCACAGGTATCCACGATCAAATAGTAAGTACTTCATATCTGCAATTTCGCTCTTGATGTGCATACTAATCGTAACCAAAATGACGAAGTATTTCATCGACTTGAGGCGACAATCTGCAAAATCAAAAATCTTCAAGTTTCACTTGCTATTCATCTAGCTACTATACGATATGAATTAGGTTGAGGAAATAGTCGCACAAATAGCGAAAGAGGATGCCCTCGAAGCTGAAACTAGACGGAAGAAGCAAGAAGAGACCCAGGCAATGCTTCGAAGATTCATGGTGGAGCAGCAAGAAAGACAGAGAAAAATGGAGGCGGTACTAAATAAATTTTGCACTGTGATGTAGTTAACGATGCTCCTTCATGTCCTGCTAGTTGCAGGAATTCCCTCGTACTACTACAACAATTGAGCTTGTTTCTTTTGATCCGCATAGCTTGGTGGTGTTTTGACCCGATTCAAAAAAGCTGTCCGTGTCGACCGATTTGCGAATTATTTGAATCTCTCATACTCCTTCGAATCAACATACTAGGAAGAGTTGGCAGAAATGGAAGCGATCGAGGAATTTGCGAGAAAGAAGCGTGCTGCAGAGGAGGCGGCTCTAGAGAAAAAGAAGGCTGAAGAAGAGGCCAAGAAGGCGGCCTATGAATTGATAGTAGCAACTGCTGAGGCTAGGAACAAAGAAGCTGAGGAATTCGAATACCTCAAAAACGAACTGTACTTCCCTTTGAGAATTAGAGAAGTTCTAACGTTATTTTCATCGTTTTTCTTACCCCCTCCATGATACGAAGGATACTTAGAAGTAAGAAAAAGAAGTCTAATTTTGGAAGGTGCAAAAGATGAAAACACTGCACATTCGTATACCTTCTATCATGAAAGACTTCAGAATCGAATGTATTTTTTCTCTTACAAAAAGAAGCCGATAAATGTTAAGCTACAGCAAAGTGCACACAATAACTTGAGTACTAATTATATCATTTAGGTATGCTGAGGAGCTTGAGGCGCAAGAGCGACGGAAAGAGGAGCTTGGTATGCGCAAGAAGTTGGAGGACCGTGCGGAGATGTTGAAGGCGTACAACGATCAGTTGGCCCTGAAGGAGGCCAAGAGACAGCGTGAGGAAGCAGAGGAGGCCGCGTTCCGTGTCAAGTTGCTCGAGAAATTTGCGGAGGATGACCGCATAGAGCTCTTGAATGAGCAGAAGAAGCGAATGAAGGTACAAGCGCACAAGCGGGAAGTCGAGCGGCTCATACAGGTATTTTTTGTGCTACGTACAGTTTTTTATGAGCGACATCGGCCTTGCGTATTCCACCACTCTTCTACGACTAGATTCATTTTCCTATAATTTTTTCAACTTTATATATTAGTTTTAGTATGTTTCTCGTGTGTTTGTCTTTTTGCGGTACAACCAGAAGGTGTCCTCTGTGTTCGTGAGATGAAGCTTTCATGAAACAAAGTCATTCTTGTAGGAAAGTACTAACATCATCATCATGAATAGGAGCGACGTGCGCAGTACCAGGCGGAGCGCGACGGCGAGCTGAAGTTGCTCGAAGAGCAGCGACAAATCCAAGAGGAGCGCTACGTCGAGATCGAGGCTGAAAAACGCCGGCTCTTGCGCGAACACGCTGTCCAATTCCGGGACTACCTGCCGAAAGGTATGTTCAACAACAAGGAGGATTACGAATACGTCATGTCTCAACCAGAACCACAAAACTAAAAAAGGTAAAAACGATGATAGAACTGGAGGTACTGGAAGAAAAAGTAGTTGGAAGACGAGGAAAAGGAGGAAGTGGAAGTACTTCTTGCATTTTTATGAAAGGTTCGAGAGTACCAGTTGTAGTTGTACTACGTACTAGTACGGTTGTGCCATGGAGCTGGAGGTGGTTTTTTGGGAGGAGGCTAGACAAACGAGTCTTCAGCTTCTTGCGCCATCGTTGACTTGGTCGTCTCCTTCTAGGTGGTAGTGGAAATTGAATAACCTTCGTTCTCCTAGTAGGAATTAGACTTTTTACACTGTGACTCACATTGGGTTCTCTCGAGTCTCAACATCAAACACATCGATCATGGTTAGCAGGAAACAAAAGACGTCTTGTTCGCATGTTGGTGTTACGATTAATTTGTTATTCCAACGCGTCGACCACAGAGAGAAGTACAGGAAGCCTTCGCGAAAGGTTATGCCTGATAACATTTTTATGTGGCGATCAACATATGAAATACCAACTGTAAACTCAATGCTGTTTGTGCAAGAAATGCACAAGCATGTATTCTTCGTTATTCTTCGATTGATTCTTCTTCTACAAATAGAGATAAGTACTAGTTATATTTTTCGGAACTGTATTGATTAGAACTTAACGCAAACGCAACAGGAATGAAATAACCACACTTCAGATAGAAGGGCGTGTGCTCCACATCCAGTAGATATTGGAAGTGGGTCGTTTAGAGTTACGCTGTTCACGCGCCAGGCAGTGTTGTTTTGGTACTGTCTCTGTGGTTCGCATGTAGGTTTATTGTAATTCGCAGCTAAGATGATAGACATAGACTCGATTGGTAGGGTAGCCAGTTGCAAGTTGTGTATAACGATTGCGGACAACGAAAAGCTTCGACTTCACGCGCCGGAAGCTAGTTGCCTGTTGATGAAGATAAGCAACAAATAGTCCCATGCTGTTGCTGAACTTATCACGCATTTCACCTAGTATACGTGTTAGTGGCGCGTTCAAATGTCCGGGACAAATGTTTGATCAGATCATTTGTATGATGTCCTTAAAGTTAAAAGAACAATAACAGTAAGCAGCAGGTGGAGATGTTGTACAACATGCTTCGCAGGAGAAGTGTTGTACTCAATCTATAGAAACATCCAGAAAGTGGTAGTCGTGTTCCTCGTCCTCAGCAACCCTAAACCCTCTATTGATTTGTCTGCTTTCACAATTGTTATCCTATTCTACTTTAGAAAGCTGCGCTTGAGATGTGATTTTTGCAGCTACCTGGTAGCAAACAGATCTATGCAGCAGCAAGATGTGCCTTTTCGCTGTCATGTTAGTGAAGATCTTTTGCACGTGTGCGGCAGTACACAACTTTGGTTCGAAGACGAGCAAAAGCAAGTAGGTCTGTAATATACGGAACGAATTTAAATATCTTCAAAAGTCAACATATAATCGTAGCTGCACACTTCGGGTCACAACACGCTAGCAGATTTTTGAGTGACTCATTCTAGTGCAGTGACTGAGCGCAAATCTGTCACGAGAATCTGAACATTGATCTCGTGCGTGGTCAAGTTTCTTATCTATTATCTTGACCCTCTGCGTAAATATGTTTGGAAAAAAGTACGAACAAATGTCTAGTACGAACGGGACGACGGGACACGTTATGGAGGCGACACAACAGAACCAGGAGGGTTGTGAGCAGTTGCCGCTGTTGGCGGGAAGCCAGACGCAAGATCAAGGCCGTGAAGCGAAAGTGTCCTCCGAGTTTCATGAAGATTCAAACACGCAGGACTGTGTCAACGTGAATGATGAGCCTCAGATTATTGTCTTGCAAGACCACGACACTCTTGAGCTGCATCACGAGAATCCGCCTCCACTTATCGGCGGTGTTGGACAAGCAGCTCGAGCTCATCCACCGCGCAATGAGGATGGAGCAGGAGCAGCGCGCCAAGGTGTTCATCATGGTCCTGGACAGGGAATGATCTATCCAGATGGAGGCAAGGACGGTCAAACGAACATCAAGGTGATGGGCCACAGTGATGAGAACAATAAGGTGGCTGACGACTCTACAAACAAGTCGAACCAGATATATATTTGGGTGCCCTTTCCGAAAAAAACTGGAGAAAGCAACATGCAGTATTTTGACAGAACGTGGTGGATGTGGCTGGCCTCGTATGCCGGCGTCCTACTCTTCACGTCACTCTTGCTTGGGTTCCTGTTAGCTGATCCTAAACTCACCGTCACACTCTTCATGCTGGGCCTCTTCCAGCTGATCCCGACTTCTGGCGTACTCCTCTTTGTTTACGGAATGGAGAAAAAATAGCCGCGAACGCGAAAGTGTGAGCATGTTGTTGATGACTGACGCCGAATCGACTTTTCGGCTCAAATTCTTGGAGCGAACAAGGAGGAGCTGAAGCTAAGAATATGAATATCTATGTATGCCCTGTTAGAGGTACAAAATACATAACTCGGTCAAAGCACATAAAGTAAATTGGCCGCCTAGCTTCTCTCGTTGTATCGGATATCCTTAGGTTAGTCCCTAGCCACGATCCATAACTTTACCGATTTACGTTTCCCGCGCGTTGATAGTTGATAGTCGCTTCGAGCTGCAATGTTCAAAGATCCTCATTCAAGAAGTTCAGAAATCTACCAGACTACTTAGGCCAGGCAGCCTTTTGATGATGCTAGTGATGATTCATGTTAGCGCTGGTTCAGCGAGAATCTTGTCGACCGTTTATACTCTTGTTAGTAATATTGTCGAGATATTATCGTCTTTCTCGTCGACATTGTTATCATCAAAAGCATGACCATCGAAGCCGAAGAAGTCTCACTGAAGTTGCAGTCAGTTGCTGGAGATGATAGAACTATCTCCACTAATGAATTAGCAGTCGCTACTTTACCAATTTTCATATTTCATATTTCATATTTCAGCGCCATGATCATGCTCATTTTTCATAGTCAAGGCGTTTATTTATTCATCGCATGCAAGAAGACGGGAAACTCAATTCTTGGCTTGAGTTGTTCCCTTCCATATTTTGAAGGCTACGTCGCACCACGCACCAAAGTTAGGTTCTTGTTTCTAACCCTCAATCTCTTGATGAGATAAAAAGGCTTACCCCGTGTGCGAACGCATACATGAGGACTCAGTTTGACTGTCGCCACGGTCACGCTCGCGTTCCGGGAAATGGATAGTCGATTCGTTGCTGGATATGATGTTTTAGCCACTATGAAATGAAGTTGAATCAATTTTCGATACATGCTTCGGCAGAGTAGAAAGACTAGAGGTTTTTGATACTGGTATCGATCGTTGTGTTGAAGGAGGTTGCAACTCGAGCGACCAAGATAAAGAGCATGGATGTCAGCGTAGTACAGAAGAGGGAAACGGAAATATTTACAAAGCTGCCTCAAATCGATCGCCCCTATGCGTTGGCGGGCTAATGTGCAAATTTTGGAGTAACAGCTGAGGGCTACTAAAGTGATGATTATGTGAATTGTAGAAGAAGGTGGCTTGATCGATATATGGCTTGATCGATATATCACGTCACGCAGCGGTGTTGAGTTTTAGAAAGGCATGAGAAGCCCACGAGGTCTGTCGAATTTTCAGGAGGGGCCTCTCTGACAAATTATAGATACATGTCTCTACTAGAAGGCCCCCTATTAAAGAATGAGTTTGCCAATCGACAAATTCGTTTCATCACCGGCTCGGAACAAGAGTCGGATGCAGCCTTCCCCTGTTGCCAGGCCCTCTACTGAAAAGACGAAGGAGCGGCACCGCGATGAGGATGCGGCTAATCAAGTAGCGGCACTGTGCTCAACCCCGAAAGCCTCCGCGCGTAGACGGAGCAACATGAGCAACATCGTTGCAGCGAGTAGTCCAGCATCGGTAGTGGAAGCGAGTCCCGCTGATGCTGTAGAGGCACCTGATGCTCCTGGAACCCCAGTAGTGGTAGCCCCTGAAGGACCACGAGAGGGAAGAAAGGATGCGATATTTGAAGTGGGAACACCGGAAACTCCTAAAAATCCGAAGACGCTGCTGTCAGCGTCCCTGGATCTCTCGGGAACAGGGGTCAGGCAACGCGTGCGAGACATCGAGCACTCGATTCAAGCAGAGATACTCACGGCGAGGCAGCATGTTTTGGTACTACTAGTTGGTAGAAGTTGTTGCACCATATGTGGCACAATAAGATAGGGATTTGCATTTGTTGATATCATGTCCGGATGCAGATCAGGCCGGAATAAGGAATTTCCGCAAAAGATACAAGATAGTTTTCTAACTCTTAGGGAGAGTAAGTTTCTTGAATTCTAAGGCCAATGAGATTGTTGATATCATGTTCTTGGAGGACAGCAGGAAAGAGATGTTCAGATATACAACAATGATTAAGCTGCGAACTTTATAGATTGATACTACGAGAAGATCCACGACCTATATCAAAAATGCAAGATCGAGTGTTGCTTAAGATTTGAAAATGTTGCTTATGATAAGACTCACTCAGTATCTCGAGACGCGGCAAGGAAAAACCGAAGGTGCTCGGGATTTGTACGAGGATTTTCGCAAAGAGGCACGAGGCCACGTAAAAGCTGCAGAAAAGACTATGCTCAAGAACCTCCGAGATTTTACCGAGGATGCGGACGCACAACGGCGAAAATTGCGAGCCGAGGAGGTATATATAATTATTTTGTGTGTCGAGTGCAAATGGAATGTGCAATCGAAGATGTGGTATTCCATCGATGTTTGTGGTATCTATTGTAACGCAAAAGCTGTAAGCTTGTCATCTACCTCTGTATAAAGTAATTCTTGTCCAACCATGACCTATTTCAGGGCCGCATCGATAGGGAACTCGATCTGCGGAAGAGGGAGACGCGGGGGTTGAAGAAAATGCTCGCAGAATTGGAAAAGAAACTGTCACGGATGGAATTGGAACTAGAGTTTTGATGAAATCCGATCTATTACTGAAAATAAATGAAAAAAGAGAAGCACACGGCTTTCAATACTGATTTACATATTCTTGCTTTTCGTTATTTTTATGATATGGAGGTACAACCAGTGCCCATATCAATGTTGTAGAATATACCTCGTTAGGTTATGAAGCAGAGTTTCGTGCTTCCCTTTGTCTACATGTGAATAGTGTTGGTTGTGCAAGTACTTATACTGCCTCGGCATAGAATTTGTAATATAGAATTGTGAGGACGACGAGAAAGTGATGTTGGGCTCGAATACACTAGGAAGTAACCCGTAATCCTACATGCAATGAAGACTAAGGCTATTTTTTCCAAGATGCATGAGGTAAAGTAGTACCTCTTGCATTGAATAAAATATGAATCCGATTCGAAACCGCACGAGCTTGCCTGTACACAGATATTTTACCATCAACAAAATGAATTTCCTCGACCCTCAAATTCTCATTCCAAGAGCAGGACTGCGTATGCAAGCGGTTGAAGAATAAAATAATGTCGACCTCCTGCGTGGTCAATGTGCGTACGAGAGCCGCAGCTTATGGCAGGCGCATCGCGACTTGTTTTCAGCATGTGGGCTAGAAATTGTGCTCAGAATTATGCAATTGAATTTACGGATAAAAATGGTTGAGGTCGTGCGAGAGGTAGAGAGAACGTGACTGCGACGTGGCGACCGAGGTGAAAAACGATGTTCAACGTTGGCCTGATGCCCTCAAAAAGACGGCGCATACTGATTTTCTTAGTCCCATTGATGTACTTAGTCCCATTAGTTTTGTAGTTTCGCAACTGCCAGCGTTGGACCACTCACTCGCATGCTTACTAGCGTGAAGAGAGAAAAAACCAACATGTTCGGTTTCGGTAGAAGCTCATCTCTGGGCACGATTGCGTCGTGGTTATCGACTGCATCGCCAAAAGTCGCTAGTGTGGTGTCATGCGCTACCGCCTTTTTGCTCTTCGCCGTGCTGTATTGTCGTGAGGGGCTATTTTTCGAGGGATTTTCCTCAGGTGATGCGACAAAGCAGGGAACGACGTCAAAGCAAGCTGCGCATCTGGAAGGAGCCACATCGTTGCCGGTGTTCGATCCAGCGCTACGGCCATTGCCACGCCAGCCTTTCACGTGCGAAAACAAGATATGTCCGCCAGGAGTAGCATGCGTCGGCGGAAAATGCACGCCATGCAGGGAACGGAGCGACTGCCCCCCGAAGCACGTATAAACGTACTTGAATTTTTTACCTACGTCTAGTTTGAGTACTATGTTTATTTTCTGCTCATTATCGGATTCGGTCTCGTCTGGGCCAACATTATTTCGCGTGTATCTCGACTCGTCATTACTTAGTGCTTGATTTTGTTCAAAACCAAACAAGTGCCTATAAATCTGTTGTTTCGTTCTGCTTAATATAATGCACACCATTCCTTGGTTGCAGATTTGCATGTTACCCCTGGCTTTATTGGCTTCTGGAGCGGGCGTAAGTGGTGGTGTTCTGCCACCGCTGCGAAGTTCAGTCTGCGTGGAGCGAAGGTTTTGGTTGGATTTTTCGCTTGAAGATATTTTTTGCACGCTTCTGGTTGCCGGAACCGCCTTCCTTTCGGCTGGATCGGGAGTCGGCGGAGGTGGCGTGTTCGTTCCGCTGTTCTTGATGCTGCTGGGATTCGGCTCACGGGAAGCGGTGCCATTGTCCAAAGCGTGCTGTTTGTTTGGGTCCTCGGTGAACATCGCAGTGTTCTTGCGAGAACGCAATCCGGCTAGCTCAACCCCTAGGCCGAAGGTGGATTTTGACGTCGTCGCCGTACTTAATCCGCCGTTACTAGCAGGCATTACTCTGGGAGTCATCGGTCACAAAATGTTACGGTGAAGATCGGATCAGAAGTCCGGAGCGACTAAAGTCGTCAGATTTAGAAAATGCATGGTTCAGGAGTTTCGATTCATCTCTAAACCTAGCACCGGAGTGGTTCGTGGTGTTGTTGCTGCTTGCCACCTTATGGTTCGCCTTCACGAAGTCTTATCAGAAGGGTATGCAGCGATGGCGCGCAGAGTCAGCTGAGCTAGAGGCCGCAGCGAAGAGTGCTAAGGCTAAGTCGTGTTACTAAGCTTAAGTACTTTTATGATAACCATTCACCTATGAAATCGTCGCGGTATTTGATCTCCGACCGCCCTTAAATTCGTCTAGTTCTTATGGGAATTTGTGAGCTAGCTCTGGCGAGTTGTGGAAGCTGTGACCTAAGTTGTGGAGGTTGTGATTTAAGTTGTGGCGAGTTGTGCGCCGACCGAAGTCTTAGGAAAGAGCTACACTCTTTACCTGGCTGCTCGAATATGAACACCATAAGGCGCAAGCGATCCTTCCTCGCCACAACTTCCACAATCAACTCGCCACAACTTAGGCTACAACTTAGGCCACAAATTAGGCCACAACTTAGGCCACAACTCGCCACTTTTCACAGGGGTTCGGCCTTTCTAATACTTTCCTGAGCGCGTACTTCCTTGGCCTTTTTTCATGTAGAAAATAGATCGAGGATGCTTGGAAAAATGCCAGGCTGCCCCCTCTAATATGTGCGGAAAGCAGGGCGAACAAGGAGATGTCGACGATGACCCACATCGAGATGGCACAAAAATAGAAGTGGTAGTAGATCAGCAAAATGGAGGTGGTAGCGCATCTTCAGGTGGAGCTAGTTCATTTCGTTGTGCGGGTCAGAAAGACAACTTTCCTGGGAAATCCGCACCCGAAGTCAAGGGGGATCATCTGGCTTCCTCGCCATCGATATTTGGTGCCTTTGGAAGCGCATCAGGGAAAAAATCTGAGCAAAACCGGCGAGGAGGCTGGCTTGGAGGGAAATCAGATTGGATGGCAGTGCGGACGTCGGGAAGTGTCGGAGGAGATATGCAGCAGCTTGTGGACGCCGCTGGTGAAGAGTCCGACAATGAGAATGATGAGGTCGTGGCGCGAGGAGAGAACAGCAACAGCGCTTCTATGAGGGACGACGGCCGCTTTTCCCAGGAGATGCCCGGTGATGAAGTGAATACGCCTCCAAGCAGTGACGCCGAGGTGATCGGCAAGCCGCAATTTGGTGGAAGTTCGTCATCACAGGGGATAACTAAGGGTAGGTTTTTGGCGTTTCTGTTGCCGTTTGTCTTGACTCTCGTAAGGGGGAAGAGCATAACAAACGGGGAACAGAAACACCAAGACCCTATCTCTAAGATAAGGATTAGTAGCGGCCGCAAGGCGAAAGAATGCCGGTCGCCGCCTATAAGCGGTGGGGCCGACCACCGACCGGGAGGGGATGAAGGAAGCTCCTGGGACGCCTTTCCTGCCTTCGATCTTCAAACCATCAAAGTTGCATTAGATGCGAGTTGGCGAGACTACCAGCAGACGTACTTCCTCGCAAGGAACGCAATACGGATCACGCTAGCTCTGTGTGCAGTCTTGTTCTTTCTCGAGTACTTCAAGGCTGTCCGTTGCACCGGACTCTACTGGCTTGAAGTTCTACTACAACTCGGCATCTGCTTTGCCTTCCTACGCTACGCAACACGGACTGTGCTGGTGGACGCTGGAGGCGTCTACCAGCCTGCAAACGAGGAGGTTGGGGAACTCGGGGCGGTCTCTTCCGCAGCATCATCAGCCGATGAGGATGAACACACTACGACACAGCCCTCGGCTTCTACTCTCCAGGATGAAGAAAGCGGTCCCGGCAGAACGATCGGCGATGCAACTACGCCTACCGCTTTCGGAATCTCGGTGCAAGAAAGAAACTCGCCGAAGCCTCCACAGGCAAACAATTTCTGTACAACTGGCGAGGAGGATGAAGCTGTTGAAATGGCAACGTTCGGAAGTGATAAAAACACTACATCTACGAGTCGGCGCCTGCCGTCACCGGCCACTGGGTCTCCAGTTGAGAATGGCTTAGAGCGAGCGTCTCTGGCCTGGCGTGAAGGCAGAAACTTGGTTCTCTTTCCCACCTACGCATGGGTTGCCGGGTTCGTTGGCGGATTCCTGGGAATTGGGGGTGGGATGATCATCTCTCCAGTACTATTAGATCTGGGGCTGAACCCCGAAGTATGCCAGGCGACAACGGCAATGTTCGTTTTTCTGAGCTCCGTGCTCGCGGTCATACAGTTTTTCTTGCTTGATCTGGAGATGCCAGCCTATCTTTATGCCAAGCAATATTTTAGGTGACTTAGATAAATATCTAAACTTATGAATTCAAATACTGAAAGCAACCCCGGCGCCGTCTTGGCTTTTGATTATGGTCAACAATATCAAAGTTTTTCTTTCATCGAAACGGCATCAGTCATCTGGAAAAGTATTTTTCTACGATTTGATTTTGTGCGGAGCATGCCCTGTGACCCTACATTTTCTCCCTAACTCTGGCTCTGGTATGGAGCATGGGTTACTGTAGCGACCTACGTGGGCCAGCGCTCAATCGCGTACATGTTGCGCATCTATCAGCGCAAGTCGCTGATTATCCTTTCCGTCGCAGCGATTATCTTTCTCTCAATGCTGCTGATGACGCTCACGGGCCTGCGAAATCTATATCGCGATCTCGCAGTTGAGGGTGACTGGGAAAGTTTGGCATTCTCATTTCAAAAATTTTGCCACTAACTATGATAGGATACACTCACAAAGGACAAGGAGCACAAGTTGGCGGGCGTTTGCATCAACAGCCACATGGTCTGAAGATGCTCGTCCGTGCCATGGTCATGTATTGCTAGCCAAAAACAGTAACCTGGACAAACGAGCACATTAAGTAGTTACTAGTGTGTGTGCCCCCTCCAGATGTTTGATGTGCCGCCTTGGAAGAGTTCGAAGGAGGACCCGACCCGTGTAGGTAACGACATCCGCGGACAAAGTGAGCACCCTTTGGGCGACAGTCATCATCCTACAAGAACAGATGGATTGTGTGACTCATTTCCCGTGTGAGAAAAAAACGTGATAGTGACTGGAATCGGGATTAGAGAGACGCGGCGTCTCTGTAAGTTTTGGCTCTACTTGGTAAAAGAAAACACTTCGCGTAAGTTGCAGCAAGTCAGCGGATCGTGCTAGAAAAAGAGAAGAAGGATAAAAGTTTCAATTCTAGGTATAGAACAGATACTTGACATGAAAGAATGGAAAAGAGACATCAACGCACCCGCCATCGGCCTCCCATCGGCCTCAACAGGATAAGTATAATTATAATTGGACGCCAAGTTTAGAGTTCTCCTCAGAGAGGAAACATTCTTCCACAGACAAACGAGGATGAAGGCTACCGGCAGCAAGATCAATAACATGTGGTCGCCGAAAGCGGCGCGCAATTTTAGGGAGCCTGCTGTTTCAGCAGTCGATTTTTTTCAGCGTTCACCTGCCCACCGGCAACTCGTAGCGCGAAGTGTGGACTTCGGAGAACTACCTTCGAGTGGGGACAGCGCGGACGCAGGTTTCGGGGGTAGACATGCTAGCTCCACAGGTTTTAATCCGCGTTCTCCCGTACATCAAGGCTCGGCGAAGAAAACGTTTGGCAACAATCAGCAGGGTTTGGCCTCTCCTTATGGACTTCAGTGATCATGCATTGCTAATGTTAGTCGTAGAAGTAGACAGACCAATCCGTAATTCTTTTACTCTGTACTACGCAGTAGACATCAGAATACTCCTACTCGCGGTCCGCGCGGGGTCTCTCTACTGCACTGTATTACGACTGCTCTCCACCGGAAATGAGGGCCCCACTCCCATTATCGTATGTCATTCAACATCCTCAAGTCTTCTTCTAAGCTATATCCACGAGCTCACCAAAGAGGTCATCATCCTTAAAACCGATGCGGCAGACGGTGGATACAACATTACGCAAGTTGCATGTCCACACGGCTTGCGTCAATTTTCTTGAGAATCAATTTCATTGTGATTTCCCACGCGCAAAGAATCACATCCGTTCGGAGTGCATGAACATTCGTGGTCGCATGGATCAAATGATTTTGCAGAAAAGTACTCAGGAGTCCTTTCACGACGATACTTAGAAGTCTCCATTATAATGTAGGATTCATAAGATTTTTCTTCTTCTAGCTTCTTTTTTGGTAACACGAGCGGATCCGTTCTTTCTTTCATAGAGTAGCTTCTAAGAAGAAACTGAATTAGAAAGTTTATCATCTTCCGTTGTACATGATCAGATCTGTTCCAATTTGCGTGCGTAGATTCAAATAAATGAAATGATTTCGAGGTCGCCCGGTGCCGCCGTTGATCGAGATACCAGCCAGTGGGATTTCTCGAACAGCGTCCTTGCCATCCTTTGTTCAACCGCACAGTCGCTCACGGCGGTTTTCACAACGTTGACTCCAGTCGACTAATTATGTTGTCAATCTTTTCAAATTCAACTTCATGGGAGGACTTTCGGAAACTCATACATCTGAGAGTTCTGACAGGAAACAAAGCAGGACTAGTTTCTACGGAGCGAGAGCTGCCTTTTGGCCACGTCATCTTCATCATTTGAAGTACATATACAAACTGGAGACTTAACCCCCGGGGATCCTAAATCTACTGGTGAGTTATACTTTTTAGTGCTGTGGCAGCACGGTAGGCTGGCTCGGCAGACCCAGGTCTTTGCCGGCGCCGGTCGTTGCACCTACGGCCCATAAATTTGCCACGGAGCGTGGCGGGAGGCCTTTACCTCCCCAGAGAGAGTTGCACACCAACGTCCGGGTGTCGTAACCCCTCTCGCGGCTCGGCCGGTGTTCGTGCACCGTCGCCCTACGAGTCAATCAACCGGCACCCGCGAGGTTTCGGGTGCTCGCTCTTCGCGTCGGACGCTTTGGTCCGGGGCGCTTTGGCCCGGGTGCGCGGCTAATCCCTCGGCAGTAGCAGGCGTTGTCCCCCCGCTGGGGGACAAGGTCACTTTGAACCTCCAGCCCTTTGGGCCATCCTTTCTCGACGCCTCCTTGGTGCGCCTTCCATCCTTTTCCCGACGACTGGAGGTTCAGAACCGCCAGGTGCGTACGTTTTTTGTACCCGGTACTGCTTTGAGTGCCCCTGAGCCGCTGCTACTGGCGCTCTTTGGCGCTAGGGCCGTCACCTTTTTGGTAACGGTATTCTGTTGAATCCGCCCTTTCTTCTGTAGCTTCTGCTTGGGGGTGATCTTGATCGTCCGCTTGACCAAGGTGTCCTCTTGGACCGCCTTGGGCTGCACGAAGACGCGCGGGGGTGGACCCCCCCCCGAGGGCCACCGCCTGCGCAATCCGTGCAGCGGGATGAATTCCGAAGCCTCCCACGTTTTGTGGTCGGCTGTGTACTCGTCCCACATTTTGCTGGACTGTTCCCAGCCCATGTGGGTGAGGAATTCATCCTCCTTCACGGAGATTTTCCCTTGCTCCCACTCGCGTCGCGTTGCCAATGCGAGTCCTCTCCTGCAGCTGTGCAGCGTGCCGCTAATTCCCTTCGCCAAGCTACTTATCCTGGCCTTGCCTAATGGGAAATCAGATCTCATAACAGCGCCTTCGCCGTGCATCGGGCAAAAGCGACTTCGTGCACCAGCTGTTTTTGCGTTGGTGTCGCAATTGCAGTGGATTTCTATTATCCTACCGCGTTGTTTGCGGATTTTGTCTTCGGATATGTGGATGCGCCACACGTCTCCTTTTTTGGAGATGTCCGTGTCGTCCACCGCCGCGATGCTGTCGCCCCGCAATCCCGATAGCGCCCAAAGGAGGACCATTTTTTGGTCTTTTGCCTTTAGCGCCTCGAGCTTCGTACCCGGTAGGAAAGGCTTTGCTTTCCTCGGGTTGTGGTCTTGGATTGTTCGTTCAATTGCCTTTTCCACGTCCCCGATGTTTCGGAGAATGGCGGGGCTTTCGACTAGCCGCTGCGGGCCATCCGCGGGTGGCGGTTCTACCAGCCACATGATGATGCTGGATGTGTACTGCGCGACTGAGGTGTATTCATTGAACACTAGGAAGGCGGCGAATCTTTGCACCGCCTCCGGCCTCACGGGTAGCTTTTCACCCTTGGCCGCTAGCCAGTCGAGGAAGAAGGCGACTCGCGACTTTTTGTTTCTAGTCGTGGAGTCGGCTTCTCCCATGGCGCGCAGCTCGTCGTCGTTTAGATCGACAGCTTTGCGCAGTGCGTCCGCCCGCTTCGACATTTATTTAATGTTACTTTTTTATTTATCTCTCGCTGTTGTTCCCTCTAACGTTCTTTTTAGTTTTTATTTAGTTAGTTTGTTCTCTCGTCCTTACTTACTTTTTTGTCTAGGCTGGTTCGTGCGGCTGCTTAGGCGAACCTCCACCATGGATCTTGGCCTCCTGCCGTATCTCATGAAGTGGTCTCCCCAGCCTAGCTTCTTTACTTACTCGTAACTCCTTCCCACTCTGTTTTCCCTCTTTTTAGCTTGACGAGATGTAACACGTCACTCCCTCGAACACTGCGCCGCCGCCGCCGCGTTTTCCCTTTCGGCCACCAGTCGTCACTGGTGGTTTGATTTGTTTCCTCCCTCTCAACTAGAGTGTTTTTTACTCTGTCAAAAAGGACGAATTTATTGTTCCGCCACTAACTTAATAATGGTCCGGTGCCCCTGGTAATTTGACCAGAGGGCTTATGGCGAATGCTTTTGCATTCTGTTTTTCGAGGATTTGTTGTCCTCGAGGCCGGTAGCCTTTTTCTTCCAGCTAGTCGCGTTCTAGCTTGTGCGTGGCTCCTTCCACCACACCGCGAGGGAGCGTTTGCTCCCAACGTGCTCCTTCACGTCTCTCCCCAAGAGGATTTTTCCCTCCATCACTCTCGATTTATCGGCGTCGATCGCGTGAGCGGCTGTTTTTGCGCTCGTTCGATCGCTTCGATTTGTTGCGGCCACGATTGTCTTTTTCGCGACTGTCGTTGCGATGCCGTTGTCCCAGCGGAACCGCGTTTGCGTCGCTTCGCTGGGGTCCTTTCGGTTGGCGGCGTGTTCGGCCGTTTTTGGCCTTCATCGCCTTCATCGGCTGGACTTTCGGTTTTACGAAGTCTTTCGGGTGGCGGATTGCTTCCTTGTCCTTCGCTGCCGCTCGTTTTGCCGCTGTGCCGGTTGGCTGCTGGTTGATGTTTCGCCCTGCCAACCGGGCCGAGAAGAGGACTTCGGCCAGCTCTTTTTGCGAGCGGATCACTTCTGCCCACGTTCTCTTGGCGATAGTGATGTCTGGGGGAGGACGGTTGCGGTCGATGAGGTGGTGGTGTGTGCATTCCAGGTGTTGAGCGTCGTTGCGACAGCCTGACTGCACCGCATGCGCTTTGTGCGCGTGGAACCAGTGGCATACCGCCGGCGGAAGCATGAGTCCCATATTTTTCAGGGACTTCAATGCGGACGGCTCCACTAAGCCGGTTTGAGGGAAGTACACGTAGTATGTGGTGCGTGTTCCTCCCTTCGCGTTTCGGCGCTCGGCTAGCACCACGTCGACACGTTTGTCGAGGCGGCGGTTGTGGACTGGGTCCATGGCCGGGTTGAAATCTGTTTTTTCCAGATCCAAACTCTCCAACCAAGTGTCGCTCGGCATGGTTGTGCCCGTGTCGTCGTCCCCGCCGCTGTCGGCGTCGCTGCCGAACGGGTTTTGCGGGCCTTCGCTCGCCGATCGCTCTCGCGATTCGCTGCGGCGGCGGCTGTGGCTACGAGAGCGCAGTGTGACTGTCACACGTTCGCTTCTCGGCTTGCCTAAGCTCGCCTCGGCGTCTCGCATGGAGAACATTTCATTTTTGATTTCCTCCATGTTCTCCTTGAAGAACGCTTTTTGGACGGGCGGTTTGATTTTTCCCCCGTCTTCCTCGTCCGTGTAGCGCGCCTCGTCGATGAGGTGGAGACCGAAGTGGTTGTACCAGGCCAGCAGGTTGAACATGTATCTGTTCACCAGCCCGGTCTCCCAGCGCTTCATCTTCTGCTGGAGCGCGTCGAGGCTGCGGGAGCCTTCCTTCATGAATCCCAAGAACACCATCATTTTTTTGATGGCGATTTCTGGGAAGTTCTCGTTGAACTCGGTCATGAAGTCGAAGGGCTGCAGGTCGGTGGCGCCGTTGATGGCGCTTTCCACGCGGCGCAGCGTCTCCCAGCACTGGTCCAGGTTGCATCTGTCCCAGTAGTCAGCCGGGACGCTGGCGACGACCTGTTTCCGGACCAGGTTCTGGAACGCGCTGTTTGTGCGCTGCAGGTTGTCTCCGTTAAAGCCTGCGATGGCGCAGTTTGAGACCTTGGGTTGGTTTTTTCCCACCTGGGCTTCGCCCCAGATGCCTGCGGCCGCGTATGCTCCGAAGAGCAGCGCCAGCGCCTTTTGGTTGAGGCGTTGGCCTGCCGTCGTGTTCAGGACGCTGTTTTCGTCCACGTCGAAAACGGAGCGGAGGCCGTGCTTTTCCACGTGTTTTAATAACGCGGTGAGCACGTGGTTCGCCTGCTTAGAGGCTTTTTCTCCGTTCGTGAAGAAGCAGTTTTTATACTGCTCCTGTGCGTCTGCGACTTCCTCGCCCGGAGTTAAGACGGAAGGCCAGACGACTTTCACCTCTGTTTTCTTCTCGACGCCGTTTACGCGTCGGTAGACGAAGAATTTTTCTCCTTCGCTAGCCGGGCGCGTGTCGTCATAGGAGAGGATTTTGTCCTCTCCGCTGCTGTTCAAAGCCGTTGCGATGGCCTTTGCGGTCTTCTTCGCGAACGTTTTGAACAGAGCTGCCGTCTCCGGCGGCTCCTCGGAGGACTCTTCGCTTTTGTCGGCGAAGTCCACGGAGTCCTCCTCCTCTTTCTTTTTGGCTTCGAGCTCCGCCTTGCGCTGCTTCTCCTCTTCTTCGAGGAGCTTTCGGTCCTCCTCCTCGTGCGCCTTGCGGACCGACGTCCACGGCGTCTTGGCCGGCTTCGCGTCCCAGTCGTTGAGCACCTCTTTGTTGGTGCGCTCGATCAGGTAGCGGACTATCACCTCCTTTTTGGCGGTCTGCGCCGGGACTTCCGCCAGGTTCAGCTGCGGGTTTTCCTCCCGAAACTTTCGTTTTTCGGCGAGCTTCGCGCCGGCTTCAAAAGTCTCTTTTTTAATCAGAGACTTCGAGGCCCAGGGTTCGGCCGTTAGTTCCTCGTGGTATGCGCCCAACCACAAGTGGAACCACATCAAGGTGGTGCCCTGTTCGGTTAGGGTTCCACCTTCCCCCACGAAGCGCGGGTCCTCCAGGTCTTTTTTGACCGTGTCGATGAATTCCGTTTCCGGAAGTTCACCGACCATCTGTCGGAGTGCTGCAATCCAGTCCTGGATGTTTGCGCAGAAGATGAGTTTATCCTCATACTGCGTCTTCTCCTCCAGCTGCTTTTGCAGCGCCTCCATGGCCTCCGCCATGGAGGGGTGAAACAGTGATCCGTCGATCAGTTTCAGAAGGGCTTTGCCCTTCTCGTCGACGTCCTCGCTCCCCACAGGATTTTTGCCTGTGTGGATGACGAGGTCTCCGACGCTTTTCAGGGAGGTCATTTTGTTTTTTGTTTTGCTGAAAACCAGAGTGCGGGGGCACTACTAGTCACTAGTTTCTAGATTGCGATTATACGCGCACAGAAAGTCCCTGGATTTTTGGGAAAAAGAAAAGTTTTTAGACCTGCCCAAGCTAGCTTTCAGCTTGAGGTTACGAAAATGTGCTGCCACAAGCGCCAAACCCTCGCGGCGATTTTTGCCCCGCGAGGGGATGGCGCGCCGCGCGCGCGGCGGAACTCGATTTTTACGAGCTCCCCAGCACCCCCCACTGGGCGCCACGCGCCTGCCCACCGCACCGCCGGAGGGCGCGTTGGCCCTCCCGCGGCCTACGCACGAGCGCTTTGGCCCGTGCGCCGGCAGCCCGCTCCGCTCCGCTCCGCTCTGCTCCGCTCTGCATGTGAACTCCGCCCCGTGGGTGTAGCATTAACGCTCTCACCCGACCGCACCCGAGCCTCCGCGGAGGCGCGAACCGTGGTTCGCCTTCGCCGAGATGCGCCATTGCATCGACCGGCGGCGTCGCGCGTGAGTGCATTTTTCGCACCGCACACGACGGGGTTCGCGGGGCCCGTTGCCCCCAACCCTCTCCCTAGTTGGTCCCTCAGCCGACATTTTTTGTCGACTGTCGTCCAGGAACCTTCCAGAGAGCGTATCTTTTCTCTCACCTAAGTTAACTCACCAGTTAGTATAATCACTTCCCCCGCAAGCTCCTCCAGTGCATATATAAAGACCACAACAAACAATGTATTGAAATAACTCAAACCATGTTTACTGTATATTTCTATTTTTGGCGGACCACGAAAGATGTTCTGGCCTCGTTCAGACATCACAGACGAGGTCTGCACAATTAATATTGGATGCTTTTTCCAGCAGTTGTTTTCCATGATAATGTTTTGATTTTGGTTTTCTTGGACAGTAGCCAGGGAAAGAAATTTCTATCGCAATAGTCTGCACTGAAAACTGTGCGATGGGGAGACGGACATCGTTCGCGGTGGCAGGTACTAGGTGTGTAATTTCTCCTGCCTTTACTCCTAGGGTTCAGCATTTTAAAATCGTAGGGGCATTAGCGTAGTTGTTCAGGAGATTAAGAACTCCCCCCTACGCCGGTATCCACGCGGAAAATACGCAGGTAGGTTTTGACTTATCGGAACTCGCTTGCAAAGTACGCAGGTAGGTTTTGACTTATCGGAACTCGCTCGCACTACAAAAAAAAAAAAGCGAGATTAATTGTATTGTATTGTATGACATAGATAATGATGGCCAACAAATGTTGAGTCCGGCACGAAGCCTAGGATCACAATGAATATCTATGGCGGTATACGCGTGGTAAACGCATACTACGCAATGTATTTGGGTTACTTCCGTCAAAAATTGAGTTCGGAGAAGAAGACCCACAAATTCAATCGCCCTCTCCTGAAACAAGAGAGTTTGAAAAAATAAGACTCCAAAAGTAGAGGGTTCAACGAAAAGTAAAGGATACGGAGATGAAGATATCAGCACATAGAGCCGGCCAGTGTCTTAAATCCATTAAGCCTACCTCATTTTTTTGTTGCTTCGTTGTAGCTAGTTGCTCCTTGATCCCCTTTTTGTTATTTTAGAAGTTGCCTAAGCCGAACGCTAAAACACGTCTTAAAGAAGACGTCTTGAAGACGATCCACCTACTTATACAAGCAGCATGCCCGCAATCGGTGGTGGACCGGGCCGCGGTGTACCCGGTTTCCCAGATCGAATGGACGCACCGGAGTACTACCCGACTGACGGCGTTCTAAACTGGCAGAAATTTAAGGATGAAGCTACTAGTACAGAATGATCGCGAATGATCATTGGAGACGCATTGACGATGAGTAAAGAAACGTTGACCGTTCAAAAACACCGTAAGAGACGGACTGATAGTGCTCAAGAATCTTGACCCTTCAAGGAGGTTCATCAAATCTTCTGAGGTAATTTTTGTTCGCATAATATGCTGGTGTGCGAGATCGGTATTTTTTCAAAGTAAAATATAAATATATAAATGCGAAAAAAGTTCCGTCAAAAAAACACAACCGGTTCGTTTTCACCTCCACAATCTCAATCTTAGGCTTATCCCATGCAGCAATATATAGATGCGAAAAAAGTTATGTGATTTACAAAAGAAAATCCCTTTCTAATGCCATTGTTGTCTGCGATAGCAAGAATAACGAAACCGTTTATGAATGGCTTGACGAGGAGAGCCGATACGTTCGAAAAGGGGGCATCGGTATCGGACAGGAGGTTGTGGTCGGCGAATTCCGAGCTCCCGAAGCCCTGAAATACAATGGCCTCAAGGGATACGTGCAGGGTACAACTGTCAAGAAGTTCGATGTTTACGACAAATCAACTAAAGACATCGATCTTAGTCCACTTCATAAACTGATATGATGAGACAATATGTTACATAAGGAGAGACGCGCTTGTAGGCCTGGCATTCTTTCGTCCATCGTGTAACCTCTTGTCAACCTTAATCTTTTGTCACCGTAAGCTTTTGTCTCTGACATTGCAATAGAAAATTCCTGTTCAGGAGAGGTCGCGGGAAAGTACACGATTTATTGTCATGGCTGCGAAGCTTTTCCGTATGGAGCGATTGTCACGTGCGATGCCCACAATCTGTTCGTGTATGGCAAGGATGGAAACCTCTACTTAGGGCTCAAGTTACCCCCTGAAGGAAAGTACAGAGCAAGACGTTCGTTCAGTCTCGACGTCGAGCACCACATTATGTTTCATCATTTCTCCAAGTCGACGACGAGGAGCACGCTGGTTGAATGACGTTCTTTATTCTTTATCTGCAGGGGAAAATCAAAATGATGTGAGCAAGAGATGATCTGCACTTTGTTTCACTAATAAAGGGGCCTTTGGAAGATTTTTTTGTCCTCTTTCTTAGTGAGATGCATAACTTACTAAAAGTTGCTGTGCTCCTTGACACGACTAGCAGAAATCATGACAAGGACGAAATTGTATTACTAGGACACGACCATAGAAATTGCTACCACGATGTATGTAGTATTTGATACACATCACCTCGACCTCTAAGAAAGCACAATCAGCCAAATGCAGAACGATCCTCGATCGAAATGACAGGCCCTCCGACGTACATTGACGGTGATCGACATGCAGCAATTACGGCTGTCATCTCTCAATGTGCGAATGAGGTAGTAGCTTCTATCACGTTGTTAAGGTAGTAATCACTTTTGACTGCATATGGAGAGCGCTGCATATGAAGATGACAGCACATATTGTAAAAAATACTTACCGATTGTCCTAGCTTCTCCATTTTCCGTCCAGATTTCTATGATATCTTTGTAAAATAAAGTAATTGGCGGGGATTGCTTCTGAATAGTACGCAACATGATTTAAGCACACCACAGGCGACGCAATTGTCCCCGAAGATGCGGCAGGGGAAGGATATGATGTTCGCGGATGAAACGACCAGTGGTGTCGGCGAGGAGCAAGGTGCTGCGCGAGTGAGTCAAGGTTTGAAGCCGCCGCAACTGCTCGCGGATGCAGGACTGGTGCATGTTGCAGCAGAAGAAGGAGGCGGCCCTTTGATCTCGATGGCGCGTGACAGTCTCGCAGACTGGTTTGGTCGGGAAACCCACGAGGTAGGTTTACCGCGAAAAGCTGAAGGCGAAGCGGCCCAACAGCAAACGTTGTTCGATACACCGTCGGCCTCGTCCAGCTCTGCCGTAGCGCAAACCGCGACTGCCACTACAGGAATGCGAGTATCTAGCCATATATTGATGCATATACCATAAGCACATACGGAGGTATAAAAATCGATGAAGTTCTCCCGCCTTCATCGGGTTGATACTCAGAGATAGCACTTGTAGCACATTTCGTTTTCGCTTCGACTTTTCTACTTACCACGGACTCTACACTCGACAGAACTTCAGAATAAAGGAGGTAATCAAAAATCATGGTTTTCTGTTGACTGACTACTTCACCTTTCTGCGCAATCGATTACTATGCAAGTTCTTGTTAGAACTTAGTTTCGAAATTTTTCAGAAATCGGAGCTCGATCTTCAATTGGAGGCTGAGATTGCTAAAGTCCGGCAGAGTTACGAGAAAGCACAACTTGAATACGAGCAAGCACGATTGCAGAGTTCGATTTTACAGGCCTCTCAGAAGAACATAAAACGCAGCAAAAATGGCGCTTCTATGGCACGGGTCTCCGCAGGGATAGACGAAGCACTAGGCGCTGTCGACGAGAGGCTCGCAGCAGGTCAGTCATCTTCGTCAGGGGCTGCAGTCAATACAACTGAGCCAATCACAAGTTTCGCAACACCCCGGCTCGCTATGCCAGATTTGGGGCCAAAAAGACGGTAAGAACGGCAATACTACTTACAATCGCTCAACTACAGTCGTGAAGATTTGATATGGGATCGTCTTCGTTCTCCATGGTACGTCATGCAATGTGGATGAGAACTGCCTTCTTATATTCTGTCTAGATATATCCATATCCGCGGTTCACCGTCGTATGGTGCTTGCTGTTTTATCATAGGCTCCGTAGAAGATTATACATGCTCCATTTATTAGGAGGAATTTGGGTCTGTTTCTACCCTGCTTTTTTAGATTGGGTTCGCGGGTATCGGCGACTACATCGCAGTTGCGGGATGATTTGGTATTATCACAACGTGGAGGTAAACGGGAGGATCGAGGCGGGAAAACAACGACTGCTGATGATTTACTTCGCGTACAACAGCAAGGAACTACTATTAAGGCGTCGTATTTGAACTTCTTTGTTTTCGATTTTCTTTTTCTTTATCTGTTGAGAGAACGGAGGAAGACCGTGTTGCTTAATGACATTGTTCGCACAGTTCTAGAAGTTTGTTTTGATTTGTAGGACATCTTCAACAATGCCGAAGATGAAATTGTGGATCATTATGAGCCTATGTTCTAAGAATGCGTCCGGGTCTTCGCCGCCTAACAGCATCGGGGTTCAGGAACAATCTGCGGCGCGAGCTGTCCGTTCCTCACAAACCATCTACGTTTCCACGAAGGAGCAAGCAGGCGTCCTGGAGGCGCTTGGTACTGGCGCAGCTGCCGCAACGGGTAGTATTGACGCCAGACCCGTTCAGAGCGCCGCCACTGCGAGTAAGTCGTCCATTGTTAGTGGATCCACGGCAAAGATTATGGCGCAACGACTACTGAATGAAAAATTATTAACCTCCAAGGAATATTCGAAATTGCTAGGGTGTTGACTGATCACGGCACCCACTGTAAAAAGAACTACTTACTTACATACTATTTACTTCAAAATCTACTTCTGCTAATGACGAGCTTGAGGCGATTGAAGCGCCTTCTCTCGTAGAGCATTTCGCGAAACAGCGGACCGAGCAAGCTGCGGCCGAGAGGCGTGTGCACATGACTTTGGAGGAACACCGCCAAGCGCATGAGCAAATGCATCGTCGCTTTCAGTCGGCAATCGTGACAGTGTCGCCGATACACAGTTATGGATAGTAATTTTAATCTTCTGCGCACAACTAGATTACAGATTATTATACACGAGTAGCTACTAGTTTCTACTGAGAGAGCGCGTTAGACTGAAAGTTTGCACACCAGTATAATAAGCTAGTATTTCTTAACCTCTAAAACTGTCAGGGGGTGACGCCGGGGGGTGGCGGCAGCAGCAAGGAGACTGCTCTCGCCAGGAGCAGCGTAATGGTTACACCAACGAACGTCGCGGGTCACATAACCACGACGGGAAGGATTTCTACGGTGAGCCCGGTCAGTGCGGCGTTCGTGACTGGCATGCCGACAGGGGGAGTTCAGGTGCTCATTGAAATTTAGGTCTTAGCATCTTCACAGTAGGTTCATAGAATTAGCACAAGCTATATTCTTCGACTTCGTGGGTTCTACGTCTACAGACTCCTGATGGATAGATTGATAGTACTGGTGCAACGACCTGCTCCACCGACAAACTTGCTCAACATGGATTGTTTGTCATTTCTGAATAATAATCATGTAGACGGGCGATGATTGTGGAAAAGAAAATTCTTCACACCTCAGCTACCTGCTAGACCGCGGACATCTGGAGACGTGGGAAATTTAGTACCTTCCCCTCGAGAGTTGCATCATGGGGTACAAAAACACTGGGGACTTCATATGCCTTCAGGGGTTCACAAAGCAAGTCTGTCGCGGCACACGCGGGCCCAGAGCGGGGTCCTACATGAAGGGGATGGCGAAGCGTAGTTAATCTGTTCCCGTTTTTTGTACTGTATTTGCTCCGTATATTTATAAATATATATATAAGTATATTTATCAGGTTGTATTTTCTCGTTCATCATACATGTGACAGGTTGTTGGATAGCCAGGGGCGGATGCGGTCCACGAGCGATTTGCATGGCGTTTATGGAAACGTACCAGCACACGCAGTGGCAGTCGGAGAGCGGGAGACGAGTACGCAAAGATCTCTGTCAGAAATGACACGCTTTGCTCGACCCCTGACAGGAACGAGCGGAAGTGGTTGGCGGGTAACCAGTGACGCGCAACGAACCACTTTTGTGCCGGCTATGGATGACGCGCTCTTAGCTGCGAACCCTCCGGGACCTGTACCTCCCTGATATGGGCGGGGCTTGCGGCGTCTCGAGCTGTTGAAATTCTGTTTGGAGAAACAAGGAACTGTGAAAGAGCGGGGTTTGATTATCATCTCTGAAGGTGAAGAGAGGTTACTTAAGTGTTTCTATGCTTTGAAAGAAAATGGTGTGGAGCAAGCTTCCTCGATTGTGATGCACAGTTAGTTTTCTCAATTCTCTGTATGCATACTAGATTCTGATTACCATTATTTCGTCCTAGACTAAGATAAGTACTAAAAGCTGTTTCGTGTACCTAAGTGAATCTACTTTTCTGCAATTCATCTCTGTACCTCAGGTATGACGAAAACGAGTCTTATCTATGAGGCTGTTTGAGTCAAATATTTGCTTGACGTGATTGCGTAGTTAGTAGGTGAACAGATATTTATATATAAGATCGCTCTCCGAACAGACACTCGTGTTTTATTGACTAATGTTTCGATACGGAAACGAGACGACTTTCGTGCTAACGACTCCTTTGAGTTTCGAGATGGACAAATCAGGGCATGCAAGAAACTGGGCCCATGCTCGGATGGAACGTGGCGACGGAATATCAAGCGATTGTTTTTGCGGCGTTATTTCTTCAAATTTGTGTACAAGTTTTTGATTCGGGGAGGTTGTGTTGCTCTGGTCTCTCTTTGTTCCGATCTCTCACTTGTACAATGATGATCTGAAGACTCCTGCCAGTTTCTGAGTTCCTTGTTTTTGGCTCTTGCTTCGCTAAATTTCACTAGCATCGTGCAAATACTCACTATTGGGAGTTTCTTAGAAGACAAAGAGTTTATGCGAAATTCTAGAAGCTCTTTCCGTTTTGATTCATTCATTTATTCATAGTAGTCGTCATTTTCTACTTGTACTTCTTTTTCATTCATATACTTCTTTTTCATTCATATTGGTCTTCTTAACAAGGTACAACTACTTTTTCGACTAGTGCACCAAGAAGATGCCACCCCGTGAGCGTGGTAGTAGTCGCGCCCGCGATAGCGGTGCGTCGAACAAAAAAGCGAAAAGTGATGACGTTGCGGAGCCGGGAGAGGTGCCCATCGTAGGTGGTTTTTTCCTCCCTAAGCGGCAAGGAATGCGGGCTCTCGCTATGCTTGCAGTTTTCGTGCTTGCGACGTTTGGGGGCAAAGCTAGTGGCGTAGACCTGGACACATTAGCAACCTGGAAATGGCCTTTCCACGTCTTCTGCTTCGCGAGCTGGTAAAAAATACACAGAACTTGCTCCTCTTGACGAGTTTGTAGAACAAAAACGTCCGGATTTCAATAACAAGAACATCAAGTTGTAGCAGTACTGAATTTCTTCGCACGAGCAGTAGAAAGAAGAGACGTTTCTTGCACTAGCAAGAACGTCCTATGCAAGAAACGTCCTCAGTTTCAAGTAAGCGCATCATCAAATGAATGTTGCTATTCTAGATTCTCATCCTCCTTTTTCGATCGCAGGTTTGGCTGCTCAATGTGGGTGTCCTTTGTGGCTGGTCTAGTTATGTTCAACAACCTACCACGGCACGTCTTCGGCCGTCTCCAGGCGAAACTTTTCCCTCGATACTTCCAGTTTTCAGTCATTTTTGTTTCATGCGCACTCCTGCCACATTTAGTTCCCGGATCGGTGCTCGAAAGAACTGCTCTCGCGAAGACAGTCGCACTACCCCAGAACCAGCAATTCAATCTCGCGGCAATCATCGGGATTCTTCTTCTGAACATATGGCGCAAAGCTAGCTGTGGACTTTCTGATTTATATCTGAAATCATTTGGCTGAAAAATTCGTATATCCTGAGGCACTCTTCCTTCTTTCGTACTAGCTATCTCTATGTAAACTACTACTAAATTCGCTCCAATAGTCTAGAAAATATCTTCCTCTCTTTCGTTTCTCTCTACCTCTTTGTCGTCCAGAGACCTGTTTGTGTTTTCATCGTGGTTGTTGTATTTCGAGCCGAGGACAACGGCTGTGATGTTCGAGAGACACAAGGTGGAGGTGAAGCTTGGAACCGGGCACGAAATTGGGCAGCTTAAGCCAAGCGATCCTGCCAAAGCCAACGACCCAGAACTGGTTGCCCTCTCCAAGCGCTTTGGAAAACTTCATGGAATCAGTACGTCCCTCAACTTAAGGGTCAATACTGTACAATACATGTTCCTACGTTTGTCTTTCTAATTTTCACTTCACTTCTTATTTCTGTCTTTGTTTCTTCCTAGATAGGTCTCTCTACTACAGGTACAACTATCCATACTTACTCCTAGTCGCGAAGCGAGTATCAATAAGTTTTAGCTTTTCATTTTCCGGCTGGTCGTTTCTTCTTCTACCGTTCGCGTTGATCTCTCTCCACGGTCTTGCTGCTCTTGAAAACCGAAGCGAACCTATTGACTTGAACGCTGTGACTTTAGGGCGATCATCATCGAGGTGGAACAAGCAACCAGTCCCACATCAACGCGCTGTTTGCTTCGGCTTTTTTGTTTCCTTGTGGTGCTCAGTGCGAGCTGTTCCTACCGGTTCACTGCGCAAGTTTGTTGCCTTCTTCGTTGTTTGTGGACCCCCTTGGGGGTCCCGGTTTTCTTCTTGCGTTGGCCTACCAGGAGCTTCTTTAAGCGCCACAACACCACTAGAAAAGTACCCATTTCCATCGCAAGAATATCATTAGGTTAAACCATAGCAAGCCACCGCCATTAGTCACAGGATTGCGATGCTGTTTACAAGTTGAAACTTTTATTTTTATGACTTGAAAAGTATGAGACCCGTTATGCTTACTTCTCTTGGGTCTTTTCCTCTCTTGACTATCTAGATCCTTCATCTGCTTACTTCGTTCCTCTTCTTCTTCATCCGCCAGAACACTCGGGGTTTGTAGTCCTCTGGCTGCTGCTGCTCGTGGTTGTCAATCTAGTGGGAGCTTTTTAAACGGCGCGGCTTATTCTTTTCGAAGTTGTTGATTTTTGACTTATTGCGTCATTCTTCTTGAACGTGGGGAAGCCACCTCGGGGGCGTGGCTTTTGAAGTTGAAGAAGTTGGTACTTTATTTTTGGCAATTCCCATTTTCTCACCTTAGAGGTCTAAATCGTCGCCGTCCTCGATGCTCCCCGCTACGATGTTCTTGCTCTTCTCTTCCTCCGTCTTCTTTTCCGCTAAGAGTGACTCCTGCTTGCGAAGTTTGCGACGCTTGTTGACTGACGACTTGCCGCTGTCTTTATCGCCATGTTCACCATCTACTTCTTCGTGCTCTTCGTTCTTCTTCTCCTTTTTGGTCTTGCATTGCGACATTGTTCATGTTCTCCACATGGAGGACGATTCTTGACTCTTGTTTCTACTTGCTTAGAATGGGTGTATGATGTATAGAATACTTCAACCGGTTAAATAAACTAAAACTTTCATTTTGTTCCTACATCAACCCGGACCATTAAGACAGCTTCGAACCAATCCCCACTATTTATGAAGGAAAATATGCGGCAAGAATGCTGTTGCCAATGAGAATGGAATGCCGTAAAATCGTAACCTCTAATCAATCTCATCGCATTGTGTCTCGGTGTGTGGCATGCAGTGTGGATCGGAAGTCAGGTTTCAAGCTGAGGAGGAGTGGTGGGAGACACGACATCATTTCAGCAGTCTTCTATTGATTTCTTGAGCAACTTCTATGATGCACTGACAATCTACCCTGTCTGTAACTTTTTCTACTTAATCAATTGTCGGACAGAACGGGTACCTAATTATATTTTTGGAAATTACCTCCAACTTCTATGATCTTCTTAGTTTCACCTCGCTCTAATCGAGTGAGACAAACGGAGAAAAGAATCGCACGTGGCGTTTTACGCTTTCAAGATTTCTTACGAACGTGAGACGGTTTGCCTTGATGTTGCATGTAGAGAGTGGTAACTGGCGATAATGATGCCGGGACTGAAAAACGGTAATCCTGAAATTGGTCCTTCTAGGAGGTACTACACCTACGAATTGCAATCGGTCCACAGAAGATTTGCGAGTGAGAGAGAGAAGAGCGTGGGAAAAGCTGGAAAGTCGAGAAGCGATGGTCAAAGATGTGCTTTTCATTTGATACACCCTAATTTCAAAGACAAAATATTTCACATGTTTTTCTCTTACTCTCCTCAGACGAAATAAGGTTGGCGTGGTTGCTCGAAACAGAAATCACGGGAACTGCAGGACAAAATATTACTCGCACTGACGATCAGTCAGAGAAACACATTTATGATCAATTCGCTCGGTAACGGTAGAAGTTGTTAGTAGAAGCATCAAGAAGTTTAGAGATGGATAGAAGCCTCGTTCTTCAACTTCCAACAATATGTTGTTGAAAAGTTGATGACGATGAGTTTGGCTGTCACAACGACCACTACGTAGGAGGACCGACACTCACTCTGCCGAAGACGACGAGAGCAAGGGCAACATGGCTTCTGCTGGTATCGCGACAACAGCTGTACAGGTGGATGGCGATTCGCTTCGAGCGATCGAGGATGAGTTAGAGGATGGGGAGTTTTACTACATGCGGAGCAGCAAAAGTATGAACATAGTTGTCACTCGGACTAGCAATATTCATAATTTGTAGCTACCTGTTGTTGTTAAAGTGTGGTAGGCCTTTCTTTCATCATGGTCAACATTGATTCCGGACTCACCTCATGTGCCCTTGTTGTAGTAGTACGATATCATCATCTACTCATGAAGCAACGAACCGTCATTCCCCTCGCGTCCTCTGGTTGTTCACCTCAAGCCTGTATATAATGCCTTTTTCTTCATTGAGAGCATTCGGATCAATTTCGATCCGGCCGCGGTGGATCAGTTGGCGGAAGAGGTTCTCAAGTCGGGCTTCGCGCCGCTCGTCCTTGCGTTCACGAGTTTTTTCTTTATGCCTGATTCTTCTCGATGATGATGTTGATGGTGAAACAGACAATTTAAGATGAAGCAAGAGCAGGAGGTACCAGGAGAAAGAAGTGTTAAAACGCTTTTCACCTACTTATGATGGTGATGGTAATGGATGTGGATTAGCATTAATCAAAGTATGCCTCTTCTTCATTCCTCGAGGCTCTTACCTATGAATTTCCTGAGATATCAATATCCTGAGATTTTCATACTATTTCTTGGAACGAGCTTATTGCGGCCTCATCTGGATTACGTGGCGTGGGCTTTGGCCGTGGGATCTGTCGCAGGATTCGTTGCGGTGCCAGCTTTACGAGTGCAAAAAGCCAAGGGGCTCAAGCGTTGCAAGGCGCACGAGTGGAAGCCGACGACATTCCTTTACTACTGGCTAGCTATCTCCGCGGCCTTTGGGATCGTTAGTATTTTTGCGATATTTGGAATTTTTTTGATAGAAGGAAATGACACTGAACAGTGAATATCATACATATCGATATCCAACAGGTTCGCTTACAACTTTCTACGGCATGCTTGCAGGGAACAACTAGCACAAACCCCCTCTCATATCTTTTCTGATCTGATGCAGGTGTGCTGTGGGCAACAAATTTGTTAAGGCAGACTCTCCGCGATCCCTCACCAGGACTCGACTTGTGGTATGTGAGATTTTGTTGATTGTGCTTTTTGCACTATTTTTTAGTAGTCGTGGCGTGCATTGTTGCAAGAATTGGTGAGTGTGAGGAGATCGCGTGCTGCAGTTTCTTTCATATTTCTACAACGTCTACGTGTATCCGTATCAACACTACCTGGACATTATGAGACAATGAATTGAGAGCTTTTAAAATCGTTGCAACTTCTTAATCTTATTTTCTACTCATGCTAGGCCTAGGCAGATTGCGCAATCTCCCGCTAGACACATTCAGCTATTTGTGTTGACTCACTCATGTTGCTGCTGCTGCTCAACAGCGAATTGGGCAGTAGGTACCAGCCATACACACAAGAAGAGGTTCCAGCATGGGGAAGCCTAAACTTTTGAGACTCTCATGGACATGAAGTGGATGGAGCACCCGATCAACCCGCTACTGCAGCCGGCGGATGAGTTCGAAGATGCTGGGGTTGTTGCATTCTTTATGAAGATTGAGCATGCACACGACGCACTACAACTTCTAATATTCCCATGCAGATGCAATTTAGTTGTTCAAAACACTTCTACGTACTATCGTTTCCACACGGACAATGATTTAGATTTTAGTACTAAGTACTTACACTGCTCTAAATGGGTCTCTTTCTCTACCCAGTGCTGTTACAAGTACTCCTACTGCTTATGAAGGGACAACATTGGGGCATCTGCTGTTGTGACTTGCTGTTTTTACACGGGAGATTGTTAAACAAATTAATTTCGAAATATCTAAACTCACATCGGACTCGTATCTGGACCGCGCTCACAGCACATGCTACAGGGCGTCGGGAATTTCTTACTGCTTGTTATGAGATAATGACGATGATTTCTCTATTTCTAGAGTGCACAAGCAGTTGTCAGTTGTGAAGATGTGAAATTCGATCTAAAGTTAGACAAGGTGGATTTGATTTGTAGTAACCACGAGGTATTCGGAGGGCAATATTATTTTGGTGGTGAAGACTACATTGAGAGCTTCAGTAGACTTCTACAGCTAACTTGAAACTTGGGTGCGTACGTAGTTGATTGCAAGTAGTACGACTACTACGAAATAAGTCTAGAGATCATCTCCTCACACCCTTGTCGTTTGAGTTAGTTGTCAATGGGTATACTATTTGATCTCTAGAATTTTCGCTATTGCTTGGTTTCATCTGCAGGACGTAGTACATGTTGTAGGATTACAATTACTCTTCAAGAATGATCCATTGACACAACTCATTGACCTAGCACTGCTCGTTTGGAACCACACGTCTTGTTCTACTCTAACTTCCGTACCGATCGTGCAGGATACAGCCGGCACTGGAGATCGCAGCCGGTTACCAGATTCACCGTCTGGTACCTATGACTATTTTGCTGTCGGCACGGATTGCTGTTCTTGCCCAGGACCGGGCGATTTTCGATTAAGATGCAAGTGTCGTCGCGTCCTTTGATTTACATTCACTAGAGTCCTGCTCACGTAAGGGGATGGTTGATTTGTAAAAGTTTTATTTCTTTGATGCTGTTTTCGGGGTTGTTTCGTCTCATGTGGAACTTTTTTGACTATCTAAGGTTTACCCGCTTATTTCTTTGATGCTGTTTACCACTCGTGATTCCCCGCCATTTTTCTCACCCTCTAGCTACGCTCTTGGCTACAGTCAAAACTTGCTACAGCGATGCAGTTGGCTGTTTCATCTTGCAGCTGGGGGTGAAAGCACCCGGTCGTACTAGAATGTTCATCTACTTCAGTTTGTCTATATGATCTGTTGACCAAGACAGAGGAGAGTTGTTCTCTAAGTTATTGTGGAGATTGGAAATATAGCGACGGTCAGGGCGGCGTGCGTCAGCTGGACAACGAGGAAAGAGGCTTGTACTAACTATTTAAGATGACTGTAAGAAATCCATCGGGCCCAGCATCTTGGTCCCGTTTTTCAAGCGAAAAACGGGAACGAAGATAAGTCGCTAGATGGATTTGTGGTAGTTCTAAAGTAGAAAGGCTGCGCATATGTTTGAAAGCCTCAAAGTGTCCGAAAGTAGTGTGGCTCTGTGTGTCGTAAAATATACATCAAGGCTAACCTTACTCGCCTTAGTCCTACTCTTTTTCATCCAAGAATAGAAAGGGCAGCCTCCCATGTGTTCTATTTCTAGTAGTCAGTTCGTTTCGCAAAAGAACATGGATATGCTATTATATTCTTATGCTGCTTTTCGCTGAATTCAATTCATTTGATAAATGTATCTATAGAAAGTAAGAACGACCACGACGTTGTTGACTCTTCCTTGGTGCAATACCTCCATAGCAATAGTGAAAAATATGTGCTTCACCCAGCCTCTACGGTTATCAGGAATGACAATGACAGCGACGGAGGCCCATGCGTGCATGGATACCGTCTCTTGTTCTACTAGTCCATAGACCTCTTTACAACTCTCCCACAGTTATCGGCTCGCGGCAGAACAATGGGAGGCGACATGGGGGAAGGACAGCAGGACACCGGTTTTTTTCGAATGGCGGCACCGTCCGTTCGCAACAATCCGCGCGTTGCAGGAGGGTTTTCGTTAAGTTTACATTCATGATCAAAGCTCGACTGTCCACCACGATGATGATGAAGATGAGTATCGTTACTCCTGCACGCGGGTGCACATTCGAGTAGATCATCAGACATCAACTTTAAATGATTTCTTTGATGATAGATAATTGTCTTATCATCTCAGGAGACGAGATCCTACACGGAATTCTGTCACCTGTCACATGAATCTCTGTGCCAATCACTAAGTTCCCATTCACCGTTTTTTATAAATATGCTCCCTCTAATGTCGTTCACAACTATTCACCGTGAGTGTGGGATTCACATCTGCCTTACTTTTTCTCGCGGTAGTGCAAAACCAGCTTCGAACGGTCTACTTCATAAGGCGAGGCTTTTTTTGTAAAGTATCCCTAGGAGGCATTACTTCACTGAGTGGCCTCATATATAGATCCGAAATGCTTTGAAAGAGGTCCCGGGACATGACATTTTTATAAGTATGAGGATCCCTGCCCCCGTGTGGCGGTGACGCGAAGGCGCCGTGTCATATCCTATCCCATCCCATTCCGCTGTAAACAGCTAAGGAGAACACCCTAAAAAAGATTTTTGTTCTTTAAGAACGACGAGTAGTATAGGATGTTATGTTACTCTCCGAGTGCAGCAGCTAGCAGATTTGATAGCTTGCAGAGTTCTCTGCAAAGATACAGAATACCTTTTGTTTTTTTATAGAAGGACCGTCTCTTGGATTCGAAGGCTCTTGAGATTGTTATGTTACGTGGAGGCCGCATAGAGTAATTAGAATCAACTCGGAATCGGAACTGCCTCTAAATCCCGAACGGAATGAGAAGCACTGGGCGGCCTTGGCCGACGAGGATCTGAGTAAGACGGGGAGCTGATGGAATATGACATGGTTAAGGCACATACACTGCTAAGAGTAACTGGGTAATTTCTACGCTCAGATCCTGACAGAATAGTTATAACGGCTGCATGCTGGGGGCAGCTTGTATTGTTCAGAATCGAGTGCATTTTTGTGTGGTGGTTTAAGTTGTCCACAAGAAGATTTGATAAAAACCGGAATAAGACGTGGAACAAGTACTTAGCTTGAATGCCGCAAATTCGGTCTGCTCTATCTAATGACGTGATGCAATAGCAACTACGCAGGATGACACGTCTCATATCCGCGGTCGGATATTCTTTTCGAAAGTAAGGGCTGCCGGGTTCCCATAATGGATGCAAGTGGTAGTATGATAGTGGTAGCATCTGCTCAACAAGAGACTTGTCATTAGCAGAACGAAGCCACCCCTTATCGGAAAAGACTGTTGCGACGATCATAAAATGACGACAATCCTGTCTCTTAGCATGCTGTTGATCACATTGATAGCAAAGAACATTTTTACTGCAGGGAGGCATGATATGGCTTCACTTTGGTCAAACAGCTATCACCTGACTCCTAAGTAGGCGCGTACTTACATCAACTGACCCAAATGAGCTGGAGTTAGGGATGGAATTCCATGACTTGATTTGAAGTTTTTTTTCCATTTCTATCTCCCATTCAACAGTTGCTTATTGCAGTAGACTAGGGTCCTGGGGATTGGTGTTCGACCTCGTCTCTCTGGGAATCTGTCTTAGTACTTTTGTGGTATGTATTATCATTGTGAAAACCAAAAGTAGTGATTCTTATAATCAGTCAAATCGTGAGCTGCTTCGAGGGTCGAGCGACACCTTGGCCGTGTGACGAAGACGAAAAATTAAAATGTAGACGACAAAGGACTTGACTCTATTGGAGTGTGAGAACTGAAGTCTGTGGGTGGTCAGTGGAATTGGCTGAGGGAAGAAGATGTGGAAATTTCCTGAAGCTGAGACCAGAAGAGAAATTGATAGTGTCGTGTGCATCCAAAGTATAAAACTCATCTGTCTGAGGGTGACCCGAGCAGAAAGACGACGAGGTGTCAGACAGGATCTGTATGACTGCCAGAGTTGCTCCATAATACAAGAAGCCTGCTTAAGCGAAGCGCCACGCTTGGCTGCGTGAATGACTCAAATTCATTCGAAAGCCTTCCCTCAGCGGAGCACGCACCTGGTCTACATCCATGACGCAGATCCATTTGCTTCGGAAGAAGGAACAGGATGGAAAGGTATGAATTGCGTACACACTAATATATATATTAGATGCAACATAACACGTTCTCTCGAAAAGTATATATTTTTGCGCATACCGACTGCTTTCGAAATTAAAAACAATGATAATACCACGAACAACATAACATGCTTTTTTCCGATGGATAGCTTGGTTATCCATGAGAAGAAAACTTATGTAAGGGAAGAATAGGGATAGGCGAGCTTGATGCTCAGTGAAAAGCGTCGACGCGCGTGTGTCAGAACAGGGCAGCTGACTGTGTTCTACATCTTCATGTTTTTCTTTTATCTAGGACATCGATGAGAATGGCATGGTCGGTCGTTTTCTTTCTCTCCTCGTAGAAGCGAGCAAAAAATGTATTACTCTACTTACACCGAGTCCACTCTGGTGAACATCTCGCGAACAGGTATTCAAATGATTAAGTGCTTGATCCTCTTCTTACTTTCATTTCCTCAAGGAGAAGGCTGATCAGATCTCCTCTCCGTGCGTGCCTCAAGCGAGATCTGAAATGAAAGGACAGGCCGTCTCCGCAAATTATAGCTGCGCGACTCTGTGGCTCGGCGTGTGGGTTCAGCAGCATCTATCGGTAGTGTGTACACGATCTTTGAATTCTTGAAACGGTTCGCGTGGTGAATGTAAATCAAGACAACATCAATGTCAATCAATCAGTCACGTTCTAAGATGCAGCAAATAAGCAGGTACTCATCCGAAGGTCCTTTCCTGTCGTTCTTGTAGCACCGCAAAGGGATAAAAGTTATGTTCGAGAGACAAGATCTTCATGTTAATCCTGATAAGTTTGTTATCCCTGAAAGCGAATACAAATGGTATTAAATGTCCCGTCGACAGTATCGGAGTACTGACCTGGGCACCCTACCATACCATGTGAATGGTGTGGCAATGGTCAAGTTGTACTGAAAAGACCTCAGTACCATTTGATAAGATGGACCATGAGGCAACATGACATGACACGACTTTTCGCTGCTGTAGCAGCTTTTTTTTGAGAAGTTGAAGTTAGTGGACTTTCTTACCTTTCAATATTATTGAACTTCCTATACTGCTGGCAGCAGTCACTCCTGATGTTGCTATTTGATTCCTCTCGACCTACTTGTGCCAGCCTATTTCGCCGCAACGAAATTTCTATTCTCTCTATGGAAAGTCCTTCGTTTCATCTCGGGTTCCTTGTCTGGAGGAAGCTCTCATCGGCATTATATTCCACCTTTTGCTTTGAATAATTTTACTTCCTTTATTTCCAGACACTTTTGACTTGTTGCTCTTTTTTTAACTACATCGTTCTTGTTTATCGTTCTGTCGTTCAATTATTGATGAACTTTTGATTCGAACCGTGGATCTCAGATAAAGAACGCATGTAGCTAGTTGAAAGTACAATCAAGAAAAAATGGACTTCGTTACGCTAAAGGAAGAGCGCCTATGCGAGTTCCCGCGGATCCGCCACTCTGAGGGTCTCGGGAAAATTCTTCAGTATGCAAATACGACCGTTCGCGAAATTCACTTGCCAATCGGCTACAACGACCAACTCATATCAGCCGCCGAGCGTACTAATTATTTTTTTGATTTGAAGCTGTGCTGCGGCGCTGCCTATCGCTGCTAAGTCATTCTTCTTCGTCGTGGTAACAGACTGCTGGAAACAGGTGAATACATCACAAAGGCATTTTCGACTAACTTGGAAAGTTGAGTACTTATTTCAATACAGGTACGCAGGCCACAGGCTGGCAATTCATGATTGTACTAGATTTCGGCAAATAAAAACAAGTGATAGAATGAATATTGAACTACAGCCGGGGAAGTGGCACTGTTGATCGACGCGGGTTCAGCTTGCTTTGCTATAAGCGACGTGCAGCAGAACGGTTTGGCCTTGGATATCCACGATGTCTCGCCGGACACGCCTGCAGCGCTGGAGGGTTGGCGTATCGTTCTGCCACACCCGGTGGCGAACCTGAATAACCAGAGCGACCACTGTCTTCGCTATCTTGTGACCGATCATGCCATCTTGGTCTACATCCTGCTTTCTTCGGGGGTAGTGCACAAGCTTTGCATCACGCGTGGAACGAGAGGACACCTTCAACGTACACGCGACGAGGGTAAAAACGATTCATCAGAAGCAGCCGGCGCCAGGAGAACAGTAGACGAGGTAGACCAGCAAGCTGTAGCGGGTGCGGGCGGAGCCGGCACAACCACAGGGCTCTGTGTGCAATGGGTACAGGCAATGGAGCTACCAGCTGAAGGGTGCGGCTTTTCCTCTTTCGCGGTCGCCTCGGAAGATACAGTGGTGTTTGGAACCGAAGCTGGGCTACGAGTATGCCGATTTTCGAGACAACAATATCAAGCAAGTGTTCTGGATGGTCCCTATGTAGTGGTTCCCCATCAAAACCAGGGAGAACAGCAATTGGTCAAAAATCCTGGTGATGACGACAGCATGATGATGTTCCACCCAACAAATGGAACAGCCAGAGGCGGACCTCCTCCAACAGGTAGTGCTGGTCATGTTGAGCAACATTTTGCGCAACTGAATGGAGGGGTCGGTGGACGAGGAGCCTTTGCACCTCAGCCCCAGCCTCCAAGGGAGGACACGTTCATAAATGACGCGGGGCGCTTCTCCTTTTTCTCCAAACCGGTGCAGAACATTCTAGTCGTGGCCAGCTTCGGCGGTGCAGGGGATGTTCTGACCTATGCGAGCGACGGGAAGTTGCGGCTGACACGAGCAGCCGCGGTCGTCAGCAGCGACTACAGCCGACAAACGCGACAAGGACAACACCACGGCACATCGAATTATAAGACTGCCAAAACTTCTACAAATTTCACCTATGCGAGTAGTGCAGCGAGCGGTACAACCCTGACTCGGTGCGATGTGCAGGAGTTGATTGAGGAGGACCAATTCTCTCTTCGAATCGCAGTCCAGAAAGAAAAGATCGTTATCGGCGCAAAACGCTTGTTCTTAGTCGCAATGGACAGGGAAAAGGGGCTGCAACCTGTCCAAGAAATCATAACCACTCATCCGACGATGTGCCCCAGTTTTTTCGAGCTCACTCCAACCTCGCTTTTTCTCCTCTACAGACGCGGCGGCGTAGCCATGGTACTCATCTTCATTTTAAATTATTTTGATAATATGTTGAAGGTCAATCAAAGGTTTTCTGCGTGCCCATCAGTTAGATTATTCTTTTATTTTTAAGCTTTTGTCCTCATCTTTTTTGAAAGACATGATGTTCGCCTGTTGCGTTCAATTTTATTTTTATATTAGTTGAAGTCTGTTCGCTACAAACATCTATCATGACATCCACAACACTCAACAGGACGAGATTTTACATATAGACTTGGCATCTGGTTTGGATTCGTGGGAGGCTTCTCGTAAAATTCAAATGGAAACAAGGCGGAAGCAAGCTGTCGCAAGCGGAGCAAAAGTAGACACTATACACCCTGTGCACACGTGGCACCACGAGGAGCAAGTGTGGCACGCGCAAGAGCGTGCCTTGGGAGAGTTCGGGGACAGCAGCGCCTTCGAGGAGGAGTACGAGCGACATGTGAGCTGCAATCGCCGAGAAACTAGAAAATTGGCCCTGCTGGCGCGCAAGGGCGGAGCGGCAGAATTTCTGCGCCAGTTTTGGCTCTCCCGCATCTTTCAGCGCAATCGTTTTTCAGAAGCCACGCTGTCCGAAGTAATAAGTGACCTTGTCGCCATGGAGGAGCGTGTGTCCGCGGCGAAGCGCCAGAGGACGTCCGCAAATTTGGCCTCGCAGGACAGTTTCATCTACAGCAGCAATGTTGCTGGTGGACCTGCACCATCCGTAACAACATCACCGCATGCTGCTGCTACTAGGCACAGCGCCGGAGGAGGAGTACAACAATTGGGAGGAGGCGCACCTTCTGGAGCAGCCTTTTATGCGTCGTCTGGCCTGTTGAATGCGACGGAGGGCCACGACTTCGAGTCGCGACCTTCGACGACGCCGGCGCCGTCAGCAGTGAGTGTCGCAACTGTGCGGGCACTTCTAGAGCGCAGAGCAGGCGGGAATGCGGGTCACCAATCAGACGCCCGTGCTTCCGGAACGACGACGACATCAAGGACCACCGGAGGCTGCGGCTTTTCCGCCGCGGCTTTGGAGTTCATCGATTACTGTCGTGACCGCGAAAGACGAAGGAAAACGCTCTTTCTGGGGAAAGTTCGATGCTACGCACCTCATTGCGTCCGACGCACGTCAAACACTGGACAAGGTATAGTACCGGTTGCACGACTCACAAGCACAGGACTCTCAGTTCTGAGACCTATAGTAGACCCCACAGAGCAATTGTGGGATACTTTCGTTACCTTTCGCGCAATGATGCAAAGCAACTTCATCCACAAGGAAGCACTTTTATCTCTTTCAACGGACGATGACTTCCTCCTGGCAGCAGCAGTACTCATAAACTACACTTTAATTCCACTTTTGAGAATTTTCGTGAGGTACCCTGTACTAGGGATAGACTCGGACAGATATTACGGAAGCAACCAGATTATAACCAGGTGCACGTCAGTCGAATGAATATATCAAAAGATGTCCTCTGGTTTTTGTGTTTGATGATGTCGTGTGGAGAATTCATTGTAAAATATTCAGTACCAGAGCTCCACTTCGAGTATATTACGAGAGAAAAAAGGCAGAGGATCTTCAACAGAATATCAACACTAGCATCATGTTGTATGATTTTTCCATCAGGCACAGCAGCTGCCCAGTTTGGTAGGTGAAAGCCGTATGAGCGTGGCGTTTGCATCATTAGCAGAGAATCCGCACGCACTTCCCGAAGTGCGACAGACTTTGCGTGACATCGAATTGGGGGAGCCGGCAAAAAGTGAGGCAGCAGAGGCATTCCAGAGTACTTACTTTCCTTTATTCAGGAGCTTCACGATTTTACTTGAAATTTAATCTTGATTCCTAAGAGATGTTGAGTGACTGATACTAAATGAAATCGGAAAAGATAAATATACTGAGCCAGAAGCAAGAACATGTGCAAATGGCGCAGCGGTCAATGTGTCGGACTCGAGTTCGAATGACCCTGGGTTCGATTCCAGAAGGGATGCGAAATCGTGGTATGTCTGGACCTCTGAGCTCTGCTCTGCGGACAAGACACAAACAAGTAGATAGGGAAATCTGACTGGAATCGAGCACGGAGGAGAGGACAGCGACCGCTAGCGCATAGGCAAGAGGCCGTCGACATGATGACAAACTACTAGGTCAGAATCCGAGAGTACTCGGTGAAGACTACAAAGAAACGAAGATTAATAATTGCCTGACTTTTGACTGGAGCTGGCTTTGACCTGCTTTTGGTGAACAAATGCCGAAGCGTTTTTGGGAGTAGGAAGAATTGCCGTTATGTGCGGACCGGACGAATGGCCAGCTTTCCTTAGAGGACGAGCTGGGTGACTCACTTCTTTTCTTCGATGAGGTTTGTAAAGTGTAGATCTCAATTACTAGCTCTAAGCCTTACCGGATGAAAATATCTGTCTTTAGCATTTATGTTGACTTTTGAATCAACGACAGAAATCGGAGATTTGCAGGGCGCCGGCCAGCAGGTCTTGCACGCTTTGCAGGGTTTACATTTGACGCATGGACCACCGGCAGGCCTTTTAAGCTTGCAACCAGAGTCGCGCGTCCGAGACACGTGGAACCTTGGCGATTTGCTGTTGGGATCAGTGGCGCGTAGTGAGTTGGCCACAGCCGCATTGGCGATGCGGGATATCTGGGCCTGGCTTGACTATCATCGGCTTCCAGCGCCTAGCGGCACTCTTTTCGTGGAGGAGCAGGCGGAGCACCTCGAAAGTCTTGCTGATTTTCTTGCCCTGCAGGTACCGTTCATGCACACAGTACTGCATACTTTGTCGCTACCTGCCCAGGCGAGTGGCAGCAGCCTTCTTGGCGCGCCTCCAGCGCCGAGCGCGGTTGACGAATGGATGCGACTAAGAGCGGTCACTTCCGGCGGCACAGATGATGGGAGTCGAGGGGGCGAAAATCGGCACCGTGCTGCCCCTGAGTCGAGAGCAGTTATGACGAGCAGTATCATGATAAACCAGAGACGCAGTTCATGTCTTCCGCATCTGCAGAATTTGAATATACCGTTGCTGCTGTTGCGCCTGTCCTCGTCGGGCGCAGTGACGAATCCGTGGCCACTCATACTGAATTTTACGGAAGCCTTGCCGGTGGAGCGACCGGTGTCTCCGATGTACTTTCGCGCACGATGGCATTTGATGAGCCAGGATTTGGACGATGCTTGTGCGCTCTTCCGCAAGCTGCTCGAAGACTTTTCGGCGGGCGAAATGAGCGAACTCTGGCTGCAGTTGGTCCCCGAGGTGCCGCGGTGGGCCGAGCTACTCGCCGATGCAACCGCGCAGCTACGGCCGCAGCTCGGCTACTGCTTTCACGTGGCCAACGTCTTGTTACAGCAACAGGGCAGCACGGTGGCGACGCACGCGATCGAGTTCCTCGAGCGGGCATGCAAAATTATAGAAGAGGACGTTACAACATCTTTGATTGCCAATCATGGACGTGGAGGAACGACAAGTAGAACAAAGCAGGGAAGTTCTGCGGCGGGAGGGAACCTGGCGCAAGTGATAGAGGACGAGCCTATGTTAGTCGACGACGTCAACGAGCAGGTGGACGTAATTCTTGAAGATCATCATGGGTATCCAACTACGGGTGGTGCAGGTGTGGCACTAGACACGCCGACCACAGCTAGTAGTACGGTTGTTCTTGCATGGTGGGGCATGGCTCTCGAGTTCGCACTGGAACACAAGCTGTGGGGTCATGCCCTGCGACTGGTGGACGAGAAGATGGCACCGCATTCGTTGAGTGGCGCGAAGCGAGCTTTGCTGAAGTTGTCATTTCTCCTTCGAAAAAGCGGCGCCCTCACAGTGCTGGTTCCGCACTTTACCGCTTTGCGACGAGAGATGCAGGAAGCGCTGCTGCAGGATCTCATCGCACATCGCTGCGAGAAGACGCTCTACTCTTTAGCATTAGCGGAGGCGCAGGACGTGCGCGCCGCCTACATCGCGCTGCGCATGTACGAGCAACTCCGGGAGGAGAGTGAGCGAATTCTCGCGGACAACCTTGGCACTGGCTATCAGCGGCAGAGCGGGTCCGAGGGTCATTTCACGTGGACACTGGCGAAGGAACCCTTGCTATACGGCGAGTTCCTGTCATCTTCCTCTTCAATATCCGCATCAAGTGGCACTGCAACTTCCTCATCAGATCATGGTGGCCTACTACCGTCCCACGACAAGACTGAGGACTACCAGAGAAGTGCGCCAGAGGCCGTCGAGGCTTCGTCACACGACTATCACGATGAAGGCGAAAATAACATGGCAGCAGCTACTAGTAGTCCGAGCAAGCGGGTGGACGCCAATCATGAAGATGCAGAGGTTCGAGCGTCGGCGCTTCACCTCGCAAGCACGTTGCTCCACGCCGTACCGGCAGCACTACTCAAGCGGCAGCGGGACTGCCTTTTGCTCTGCCTCGCGGCAAAACCAGAGCCAGAGTTTCTCTATCTTCCGGAGGAGCCACAAAGTGACCCAAACGAGTCGGAATCAGCAGTTGGAGTGCACATTCGAAGTCGGCCGACGCCCACACGAGCGAGGCCGATAGGAGCGACTATAGGCTTGGCGGGTGCCGCAACAGAAGCGGAGCGACTCCAGCGTGCCCGCGTCCGCGGCATCTTCAGGAGTGCACGACGTCAGGCGGCGGAAGCGGTGCTCACGAGTCGGGATCTGAGGCGTAAAGTTGCAATCTTAGAGGCACGCATATTTCTTGCGGAGTCTCCGTTGCGGCCGCTGGGCATGGAGATCAGTGGTGACTGCACAACCTTGTCGGAAATCTTTGCGGGATCGTGGAAGCCTAGAGTGTTCACCACTGCACTGCTGCACGATCCACGGTATTTGGCTTCGAAGCTAGCGCAACAGGGATTGGCCATCAGCGCAGTTCACTTGTGTCAGTATTTTGAAGGGATCGACGTTTTTCAGTTTGCCCTCAGGCCCTTCACGGCGCTATTGCTGCATGCCGAAAAAACTGCGGGCGGTGCTGCAGCTGCTTCGGAGCCGGCACATGCGCTCTCCGTTCTCGTCGAGGTTGCGGCTCAGGCAGGTCTTCTTCGGGGTATGTTTCTTCGACAGGATGGAACAGACTCCTTGCTTTTTCCACCTCGTGGAGGAACAGCGAGTTCCTCCTCGTCTTCCTCCAAGGCAGGTCTAGCGGAGGAAGCGGCTCGTCGATCGCTATGGTTGACATTGGAAAGTCTCACTTTGCGTCTCGGTTTTGAGTGTGAGCTGTGTGAACTCCTGTTGTCGCAGTCGTCCGAGAGGTTGCCGGTTTCGCTTGTACAGGCTTTTTTCTTCTGCGACACACCAGAAACCTCAACTACAAACTTTGTTCCGACGGCGCTCAGTACCACTACAGCAAGGCATTTCTTAACAACTACTAGTACAGAGAACCAGCCTTCTCGTGTTAGAAGTACAGCGACGACTTCCCAGTACTGTACAGAAGCCAGCAGCACAAGCACGAAGTGGACCCAGCTTCTGCGAATGTTGATGCAGTACGGGCGACTGGAGGAAATCATGGCTCTGCTGGAGAAAAAAGTCGAGCGTCGCGGTTTCACCACCTTGGACGACCACCAAAGAGAAAACCACCTATCATCAGCTATAAGAGGTGGTGCAACTGCTTCTGCAAATGTTGTTGTACCAGGAGTAGGAGATGTAGCAGGAGGAGGCGTAGAGAGCTCTCGCCCACTGCTGTTGCAATTGCGCAATGCACTCCGCCAGCAGGTCGGGCGTACATCTGTTCCTTCGACACCTCCCGCGGCCATGCAACAGCTAGAGGTCTTGGCACAGTGTGTCCGCCGTATTGATCGCATGTTGGAGGGCCTTCCTGAAGTTTGACAACGGTATTTATCCACTATAGTATTCACTCTTCCACCGCAAATATGGGCGGCATCCTCCGCTTGGCGGTCTAGGGCCGACGGAGTAGAAGATGCTCATGAATCAGGTCGGCATCCTCGTTTTCAGTTTACCTGATTATTGTGAGACAACAACAAGTAAGGCAGAGTAGACGCACTGACTATACTACCTCAAGACTGCTTTACCATTGAGTTTGACACGCAACGCATACGCAGTCCCAATTTTTTCGTGAGAAACATCGCGAAAGCGGTATCCGCTATGTCACACCGAACAATTTTCACATTAGAGAAGTTTCAAATGTGTTCCCCCCTGCAGCAATATGGAGCCCACCGACAAAAAAAGCAGTTGGGGATCTCTTGAAATTACATGCAACGGCAACATGACACTTGACTGATAAAGCTGTCAAAACATATAAAAGATAGTAAATGATGTGAAGACTCCTCGAACATCTTCATTTTTTTCACACGCGGGAACTTATCTACGGATTGCAATCGAGGAGCACAAATTGAAACCATCAAAGTCTTTATTCTACCTTTCATCTGGTTTGAAAGAAAGAGCTTGTGGGCATTGAGATCTTCGCTGCCAAGAGAATCCCTGCTCTAACAATGGAATCTGGTCATGTCATAGGTGTCGCGGAGTTGGTTTCCTAAGTGCTGACGTTTGTCGTACAGATAAGTACTTTGTATCATGTTGGCGGAATTTATTACATGATCTCTTGCTCTTGGGCATCTTCAATAAGAAAGCCATCTTCTCCGCTGAGATGAATTTGTTTTTTTTGACTGAAGACGGACGCTGAAGTGTTGGGACAAAATGAATCTTCATTCGTAAAGTGTAGTTTCAACATTTGATCTGTTGATGGGAATCGCTGATCACTCGTTCTAGTAGAATGAGGAAGATGGAGCTGCTGAAGAAAGAACAATCAAACTCTGCATTATTTTTTTCAGCTTTTGGAAGAATTCTTCAGATTCATCAGAAAATACCCCAGGACGAAGGAGGTTGAAGGATGTGTCCGGGAGTGTATCTCCTGTGTGAGACGGTGGTGAGCTTCTACTTTATGAATGTATTATATTAAATAAATCTCATAGGTCGACATTATTTTAGCTCTACTTCTACTTTTGGTATTCATACAAGAAGCCGTACTAATATCAAATATGAGTACCCATGATGACGAACACGTTGTAGTAGAATAATAGACCAATATAACAAACTACATTCCTTCCTTGAAGTGGTGAAGATGATCATGTTGATGCTGACTACTCTACTAAGTAACTGAGTCCTAGTCGCACCCTCCTGTTTCGCGCTGCGTGGTTTTGCCTGCGATTTGCGTGGGATTTTGTTTCATTCATCACTCAGAAGTACCTGCATACGAGAAGAACGAACGCATCAATTGATAGATGACGCCATTGCCGGAGATTATACCAAGCACCCATGTCCGAACTTGGCAGCCATGAGTCATCTAGCCTTTTCTACCCTGTGCATCAGGCTTTTTGTTTTTCAGTTATTTGATACCTAGATATCTTTTTTAGGAGATTGCTATCGCCGCTCGCGCGGGTCCGCGATTCCTTACTACACTTTCTGGTCGTCTCGTCGCGTAATCATGCGCGCTCCACCTAGTACTGTTGCTTGCGCAGTAGAATTCTCGTGATGGCCGGCCCACACCCTCTGCGGCATCTGGTGCAGTTGCGTGGCATATCTAAATTCATGCGTTTTTAGGTTTCTAATTGGCTGGTAAAGAAAGAGACCTGGCGGAGGGTCCCTGATTCTGCTTGATTGACCCAAGAAGTCTGTGAATTTCATCTGATGCGACGTTTCTTACGATGTTGCTATGATCGTAGTTCTGTTGTTCTTCATGCTTATTTTCGGAAAACTCGTGACGAATCGCAACAACTCTTACCTTGATAAGTGGGCTTGATTTTCAACCTATTAATTGATATTAGATATCTACGAACTACCTCTACCAACTTCATTGGTAAACTTTCGATGTTGATCTACTTCTTGATACTAAAAAAATAAAAGTAAGCCCTTTTTTGGTTAGCTAGGTTTAGGTCAGCAGCAGGAGGTCAGAGGTTCCATGGCATGCCTTGTGACTTGAGGGCGTTCATTGTTGAAATGAGCGGGACGGCGGACTATGTTTAATCCATGCATTTTGTTGAGCATTCCGATGTATTTGCGAGTTTGTTGTAAATATATTTAACAGCATGATGTGCTGCATGGCGTTAGAAAAATTATTGTAGTCCTGCTCTTCTCCTGCTCCACGCATACTATCGTCGTGGCCATCAAGAAAGAAAAGGCCCCAACAGTATCCAGTGTCAAGGCGGCGTCCCAGTATCGCGGCTGGCTACAGCAAGCTTCTGGATCTGGAAGAACCTTCAGGAGGAGACATTACCTTAATTGTAATAGATGATACCTTTATCACGACACAACAAAAAATTTTCTCTGAGCTCTTTCTTGTTAAGAGTCAGCTCCGGCGGCGGGTACGGGCGACAGGATAATGAGGAGCGATCGTATGACATGCTAAGCGCCTGCGAAGAATAGCGCGACGAGAAGTAGTGGCAACAGCTAGCGACGCCTAAAGCAGCGCATAAGGAGAGTGAAAAGAAATAGTCATCCGGGACCGGCGCTTTACATGCTCATGGTCTGACCTTCGATCTGATCACTTTATCGGAGAGGCTCGTACTCGTAGCCATTCAATGTAGCAATTTTTTTGGACTCTGCCCTCTCGGTGCACCTTCATCTATGTATAATTCATCATGTAACATGAACAATTGTAGCAGTAGTCCTAACAACAGCTTCTGCCTTCTGTTTCTTCTGCCTCAAGCGGAGCCTGATATAATGATGATCGCCCAGTACTAGTGTTCTAGTACTTTTGGAAAAACGGCGGGCAAGTTTGGGCAAATGCGAACACTACAAGAGAAATTTGCTTCATCTCCCAGGACGAGTGTATTCTTTTACAATGGCGAAAAATCTGCACAAAGGCCTGAACAATGGAGAGACATGGGATGAAAAGCAGCAGGAGCTTAATTCGGAGAACATGGAGTTGGTGGAGGCCATCGCGCAGGCACAAGATGACTCTTGTAGATGTAGCGTCCTCGGGGATTCGCGGTCTTCATTTTCATCCAAGAATATAGACGAACATGGTGGAGGGCATTATAGTACCAAAAGTCATGATATCCTCGGAGGATAACCGGCAGAACCAGGACCACATCAACATGGACGGAACAGCTTTTAGGAGAGGTCGTAGGTCTTCATCATCAGGCTCGTAGCATCCGTCTTCGATACAATTTCTCACATTTCCTTGTGAGGTACTCAAGTGGGGGCCGCTCGAGTCTGGATGGTAGAGAGCGACCTCTAATAAAACTACCCCAGCATAATTACAACAGGAGCGCCTCTTCGCACGGCTTAGAGGAGCAGGAGGAAAGAACGATGATGGAGATGTTAAGGCAAGGCTAGTTTGTTTTCAATCATTATCATCACCGAAGTGTGAAAGTAAAGGGTACATGATCGATGCTTGTTGACTCAAAAGATGGCCCTAGAAAATAGCACGAGCCAGGTTTCATAACATGAGGCGAAGCCCACCCTTTTACAATACGTGGGGCGAACGGGGAGCGTGGCCACGGATCACCATCATCAAGAAGAGGCTTTTTTTCAGCCAGCTCAATAACAATGGAAGCATTGAAAACCTGGCAAAAAAAAATTATTCTAAAGAAAGTAGGCGGGAGACGACCGAGCTACAGCTACAGCAGAAATGAGCCAGGACCGACACCAGTACCGAGGTGGGACGGTGGAGGACTAGAGGATGCAGTCGTCCGGCAAACTTCGGAAAATGAAGTGGCCTTTGACTCTATTAAGGTTGAAGACTAATCAGCATTTTTTTGGGGTCTCAATAGCATGGTGGTCACATTTCAACAGTAATCACTATTTGCTAACTAGAATTATGGAAGTCGCCATCTTCTCTTTCTCATGAAGAAATATTGACGGTACTTCAATCATAATGATTCACCTACAGTTTGCATTAGGTAAGGTCTGATGAGAATGTTTTGTCTGGAAATGGAAATAATGGGTCCCCTGTTGATATTGTTTTATCGATCAGCATGAGTCATCTGTTCGAGGAAATTGACGAGGTAGATTCCTGATTTTATTGATATTTTGGTGTTTTCCACTGACGTCCTGTTGCTGATGCTTCTCTACACTTCATCAAGTAAGTCCACGGGGATAGTAGAAGTTTATCTAAGTCGTATCGTATCGTTATTTTCCAGTGATGCAAGAGATAATTGTGTTGATCGAGGATCATCTAATGTCTGCAGCGAAAGTCAAGGAACAAGTGTTTCAAGCGCAACTTTACGAAAGCAGTCGCGCAAGCGTACCTTACAGATGCTTCGCCAGCAAAATATGCGAGTGCAACAGCACTACCGGTCGATGCATAGCGTTCCTTCGCGTCAGCAGGATTCGCATGCGGGTGAACCACCGCCCTCTGGTTTTGGTGCTAACCCAAATCATGAGGCTAGGAACGGAGTGGAAGGGGATCATCATCTTATTGAAAATCGGCAGGATAGTGCTGAGCATCATTTGCGAGTTACCGATGATCAAGGTGATGGACGAGGGGATATTCGGGATCCTCCTCCGAGCCCTTTCTTCGGTCCGCTACACGCGGCTTCAACGCCGCACGATGAAGGACGCAGAGGCGCAGAGAGCTCAGACCGGGATGACTCTTCTCTAGGCCCACCGCCCTCGGCCGGTTTCACAGATCTGAGCTCTAGCGCCCAGTCTCAGCTGCTATACGAAGTGCGGCAAACCTACCGAGGCATGAAGCGCTATTTTCGTCGTCGAGACCGAATTAATAACCATGGCAACGATTATGCTCACGGACCCTCTGGTGATGGCGCAAATGCGACTGGTGGATTCAGCGATGACGACGTAAATACGTTGGCAGAGGAGCAGGAACTTCGAGACCTGGAGGCAGATATCTCGTCTGGCGGTCTCTACACCGCCCTAAATAAGAATGATAGTGAGCAGCAGTCCACACTGTACACCGAGGATCTAGGAAGCGTCTACAAAGACCGGCATAGTGGAATGCAACAAAATGAACATCCTCCACATGATGGGCGACACGACTACGACCAGCACCGGAACAGCATGTTAGACCACGGCACGGGGGGCGAAGGAATTGATCATAGAAATCGTATCAAAGTATTCGAACAAAATAACTATGATCAGCGCTACTGCACAGGTCAGCACAATCGTAGAGCTGCCGGGCAAGAAATTAGCTATCATGATGCTGACCATCACCATACAACATCTGGTCCTGGCTTGGCTGGGTATGCTCCTAGTGGACAGCAACTACAAAATGAATTATCTTCGTATAGCACTGGGGAACAAATTGACCACGTCGGTGCTGCATCATCCCACTCGAGGCCGGGCACTGCAATGGGTGCGCTACAGGAGGCGCCTCTACGAGGTAGACTTGACAGCGAAGGAAAGGTCGACGGGGTGCGCTACCAGCACGGGGTAAGTGGTCGTCGTGAATCGCAGCAAGGATATCCCCGGGCAAACCAAGCACGTGGAGATGGGCAGCGTGACCTCCACAGAATCCGCAGTTCTGTCGTTGGTGGACCTCAGTCGCCGCATGGTGAATCGTCAGGATCATCCCGCCATTGCGCTAAAGTAGATGAAGGAACTGGCCTTCCACGAGCATTGAGTGCATCTTCAACAGGATGGCACCCAAGGAGAGGCTCAGCATCAAATTTGGAGCATGAGCCTCAGAGATGGGCGCTTCAGGCGCATGGCGCCTCAAGTCATCGGCTCGCCGGCACCGACGGGCAGCTCCGTGCTAGGCCTGAAAATAGAGGTCAGCAAGAGGAGCAGCGTCCGTTATATGACGGGGAGCACATCAGCGACCATGGAGGGACCAGGAAAGCACCTACTCCTGTACTAGAGGACGACGGTACCCACAAGAGTATTTCGGCAGGGGACGGCAGCACACACAAGAGATGGTTGCATCCTGAAGGTGAGAAAGGGCCACCAGATGAAACCAAGTATTTGCCTCCAAAAAATGCACCAGAGAGAGGCGCTAATGGGTTTGATCCACAGGCAGAGGATGGGTCCCTTCAAGAAGCGCTGGCTTACCTAATGGGGCAATTTGACGACAAAGACGGGACGCTGAAGCAGGCGCTGGGTGGACTGGATTTTTCTGCAGCTGGTGTACGACCAGGTCTCGGTACAACTACACAGAAGTCCTGCCCATCACCAGGACGTGCTTTATTGACCGAGCACGAGCAGGAAGGCTCTGCAGGGTTCCGCGCGAACCGCTCGTCCAGGTCATCGTCTTACTCTTCTTGCGATCCCGATGGGTTTTTTCCAGCCGCGTCGAGAACACAAGGTGGAGTGGCAACAGGAGAGGAGGAGAATGTGAGAGCACATGAAACACAGCATCCACCGCACTCTCTTCCGTTTCAGATCTCTCCCAATGGTGTCATGTCAACGTGGACTGCGTCTCCACACGGCTCGAAAAGCACAAGAACGAACCTTTCTGAGCCTGTGCACGGTCGTCGTGGGCTTGCTTCTAGCCGGGGTTGTGGTCTTCCTTCTGGCTGGGGACATCAGCAGGATAACCACGGGTTGTTGTGTCAGCACCATACGCGTTTCGGCTCCCGGGTTGAAGCCTGTGAGGACTGCGGAGTCCTACTGCGCATTAGGGTGGAGCCGTGCTTTCCGGAGGTCCATCCTAGGACGAGGTCGCCGTCGGTGCTTCCAGCAGGGACCGCTCTGTGCCCTCCGGTGGGTCCGCCCGAGAGCTCCGGTGCGTGGTTAACATCCTCACGTGGTGCCGTAGCGCAGCCCGCAACATCCCCTTCTTCGTCGACATCCAGTAGTAATTGCGACGCGAATCACAACTATCCTCAATGGGGTGCCGGAGTAAGAGTCACAAGGAGTAGGGCAGCGAGATCATTCTCCGGCTTCGCGTTTGCCAGCGGTCACGCCTTTAACGAACGTGATCTTCGACTGCAAGATTGTACGGATACTAGCACTAAGGGAAGCAAAAATCACGATGAGGAATACAACAATGACTACGCGCTGCAGCAGCAGCAACACGCCGCCCCTCTCGGTCCGTTTTCGTCCTTCCACCAGGAGGCTATTCGACCAAGCCTGGAATGCCGCCTAGTCCCTCACGGCGACTCGCTCAACCCATCACGAAGCGGGCCGGTGGTCTACATTGGTGGAGCCTCGAGGTCAACACGGCCGCACCCTGCGGCAGACGCGAAATTCTCCACTGTAGATGCACGTCAGCAGAGTCGAGGAAGTCCTCCACCTGCACCCTCTGTGGAATATTCGAGAAGAGCAGTTGGCGCATTAGCAGTCGGGGGTCGGTTGGTGCCGGAGACATCGAGATCGGAAGAACAAATCCGAGGTCCTGTGCCGCATCATGGTCGAGGAGGAGGAGGCAGAAATCTCGTGCCGCAGCTTGACCAAGGAGGCAGAAATCCCATGACTGACGACCACCACCACCACCCTGACAAAAGGAGTATAGTGGGGGTAGGACCAGGAGAAAATTTTAGCACATCATCTGCGAGACAATTCGTTGAGCTCTCCCACTTGTCTTCTTCAGGGTGTTCCCTAGAGGCAAATGGCATGGGGCGATTGCACAAGTTCGGCGAGAAAAGAGGTGCCGCGAGAAGAGAGCAGAACAAAAGCGATACAGCCCAAGCTTGCTTGAAGGAGGACGCGTCATCGCGTTTTACCAATGACGGAAATGAGGTACGACCATCAGCTGCTACAAGGGATTTTATTGTAGGACCAGGCAATTATCACGCTGTGCCTGTGGAAGGTGAGCAAGAAGTTGTACTATCACGAGTAGTAGAGAATCAGGAAATACATGCTGATTCCTTACCAGCACCTGCGACGAGTAGCGGAGGAGTTTCTTCTGCAGCAGGGGGTGACCGCAATATTAATCTAGAGGACCAGGAGCACATGCAAGGAGGACCATCTAGTGTTCATCCCGGCATGCCCTCCCCTGACACTACGTCGGCAGAACAACGAAACAATTCGGGCACGACCGTTGCTGCCGTGGCGTCTCCGAAGGGGGATGAGTTTCAGAGGATTAGTCGAGCAGAGGCCTCCAGGATATTTGCAACGCTCATGGTGGCAACCCTTCACGACGAATTCTACAGTGAGTGGCTTAGAGGCGATGGTAATACTTCTTGACTTTATTAAGTAGACGAGTTGGTCCCTCTTTTTACCCCTCCTCCTCTCCCTCTTCATCCCCGCGTGTTCGGTTATATATATTTATGATTATATGTTTTCCTAGTGCATCCGGCTTTCTACTAAACAACTGCGGAGCTTTGCCAACTACCAGCTCTGCGCCTTGGAGGCGCTCATGACCTTGAGGCAGTCCTCATGCTGGTCCTATCATATTGCGTCTGATTGCGCGCGGAGTACCGTAGTGCACAGCCCGCCCCACCCCGGGCCCACCTCGCCCCCGATAAGACGAATCCTGCTAGTGCAGGGCTAGCCAGTCTGTGACGAGTCGCCGTCTAGGGCACTCCCGCTTTATTAGACGAATTGGCGGCGTATTTCGTAAATAACATTGATGATCATCCTGTTGAAGTACGCCACGATTTCATGAATAAAAGGGGAGTAGTGTTTGCACTTTATTAACCAGCTGTAAGTAAGAAAGATAAAATTTTTGCTGTTGATGTGCATTTTCCATTTCTTACAACAATGGAGTAGAAGCAACGACATAATGCTGGTACTAGAGCGGTCAGATAGTATGATGCATGTTCTGGTGGAGTTTTCCACATTTTATATATATAAATATGTACCAGGGAGGGAGGCCCCCCCCCTGTGGATGGATCTGGGGTGGACCACGCCAGAGGGGTCCAGCCTTGCCACCTTTGCCAGGTCTGTCGAGGGGCTGCCGGGCGGGAAGGCCTCAAAGCGCCCACTTTTGACCCCTTCCCGCTTCTTGCATGTGCCCTACAGACCTGGCAAAGGTGGCAAAGGCTGGGCCCTCTTGTCGTGTTGCGTGTACCCGACAGAGCTGGCAGGCGAGGCAAGGCAGGAACCCACCCCCTTGGCGTAGGGTTGGGCACATGCAACGCGCCAGAGGGGTCCACCCTTGCCACCTTTGCCAGGTCTGTCGGGTACATGCAGCACGCCAAGGGGGTGGGTCCCGCCTTGCCTCCTCTGCCAGCTCTGTCGGGTACACGCAACACGACAAGAGGGCCCAGCCTTTGCCACCTTTGCCAGGTCTGTAGGGTACATGCAAGAAGCGGGAAGGGGTCCGAAGCGGGCGCTTTGAGGCCTTCCCGCCCGGCAGCCCCTCGAAAAGAGGGGCCGGGGCGGGGAGGCCCCCCCCTCAAAAAGTTAGATCGGGGGGGGGCCTCCCGCCCTGCGCCCTGGAACATATATAGATATTTTGAAAAATGTGGATGTTTTCAAGGGTAAGATATATCTTGCGCAACGCTCAAAGCACTACGTAAAACAATCAACCGGTTAGTTTTCATCTCACCAAATCTAGGCTTATCCCATGCAACAATAGTCTTGTCATTTGCAGGTGATGTAAAGCTATCAATGGTGTTGATGGGATCGGAGGTGTGCGTGGACAGCCAGTGTGTGCTCGATGATGCACCCGGTGGCACCAAGGCTGGCACCTCCATGGTGGAACGGTTCGCCGCAATGTTGCAAGGTCCCTTTGAGCAACTAAGCGGTGACGGGAGTACATGTCAACTCGAATCCGGACGCCAAAACCTCGCCCTGGTTGACGACCCCTTGATGCCTGGTTCATCGGCTCCCTCATCGTCGTTTGTCGAGGATCATCAACGTGAGATTTCGAGCGGAGCTGCAGTATCCTCATCGATCAACGTTGGCTCCGACGAACCATTTGAAGAACGTCCGCCATCTCCCTGTGACGTGCACAACTTCCCTGTGATAGAACGAATGATGTACACGCAACTACGTCCCGAACTCTTTCCAGCGGCTGGGCCCCGGTTTACCGCAGTCATATATCAGCCAGGTAATGTTGTACTTGGAAGATGCGTATTGAATTATACTCCTTCTAGATGGAATGGGCACAGCTTATCATCATCATTGTCATAGGTGAAAAAAACTTACCTGCTGGTCGTGTCATTTATACCCCATGAATTGCTATCTCACGACGTGTACTACTTCCACTGCTAGTGCTTTGACTACTGGATGTTGTTTCGCCGTTTGTTGTTAAGTAGTGCTAGTGGTTGACGAGCCTCTATAATGATATCTCGTGCTTTTTAGAAAGCATCTGACTCTCCTAGAAGATGAATGACTTTGAGGAAGCAGAATTTAGATGTGTATCTCATTAATCATATACTGGCGCTCAGTTTATTTTCGTGGGGGCGGGAGGTAGGAATGCAATAATCATCGTGACGATGAAAAAAATTTACATACACTACAGCTGCGACGCTCGAGTTCCGGCAGTTGCAGGTGAACGCAGCAACTACGCAGTTCTTCAAAGCAACGTTTCCTCCGGTCAACTATCGCTCCTACTTATGCTGTTCGTGGTTTCTCAATAAGTTTTCATCTTAGATGAGATAAGATTGTGGAAAATGATGACGGAGATGGAGTTGAATGTCCGCTGCGCAGTTCGTGATAACTAAGATGTTGAATTTGCTGCGAAAAGTATTACAATACCTGAAGATGTGAGTGTGTCCTCTTCATGGAAAAAGTCCTAGCAGTTTTCTCTAATGTTTGGCTTCTTGAGACCAGAATTTCCGCCGCAAATCAGCAGAGTAGAGGCTGCGAAGGTGTCGTGTGTCGAAGCGGGCCACGAGCAGTCGGAGACCGATGACGCGCCAGTAGAAATGCGTGTAATCACGACAGCAGAGCGCTTCCTTGAGGCGCTTGCAACCAGATGTCCGTGGCATGAGCAACCAGTGCCGGATAAAGAAATCGTTGAGGAGTTCCTCCGTGAGCGCTTTTTTCTCCGCAAATCCACATATTATGATGAGGAAGAACTTTTTACACGAAGATGTGCACCTAGATGCACAGCTCCACAACAGCATGCGTCCTTGCTTACACTAGAATAAACATCTTCGTATGAGTCTCTTGCTAGTTGCAGTATGCTTCTTAGTAGCTCTAAGGTTGTATCCTGGAATCCTACGGCGAGGTTCCCCGAACCAAAGACGAAATCTCTTTTACGGCAAATCGGATTAGAGATCTCTCGACGATGGACGAGTTGGCTGCGCAACTTGAAGGCCACGCGTACTACTTCTTCAATGCAACTCATTATATGACTCTTTGAACACTAACTAAACTAACCTAACTAAATAACCTAAAGCTACTAATAGTAATATCAAATAGAATTAGAACAATTTGTTTTAGGTACATCTGGAATCTACTTTGCTTTTCCAGAACCAACCATGGTATTTTCACATCAACAAAAACAAATGTGCACATAATGGTCGGTAACGTTCATGGAGTTTGAATCATTTCCGCTCTGCATTAAGCGAATGTTGAAGAGTATACTCATGAAAAAACACGAAAGTGGGGAAAGTAGAAGTGTTAGTTCGTGGTTCTGGACCTTCAGTTTTCAGGATTGAGTTCCTGCTAGGACAAGCAAGGGGTGAGGCTCCGAAGTTGGCATAATTTTGTGCCAACACTAAGGTATTTTCGCTATATGCTGAGGCTGAATGCGCTGGATAGATCGTATACTGTTGCAGGCGACGAGACCCGAGGAAAGGAGGGTTTACTAGTTCATTGGCATCGCAGCTTTTCGTGTCCGGAAGTTCGCGTTTACCCGCCGCGCAACGGGCTGCCGCTTATTTTCCAATACATTGGGGAGGCGGTTGAAAGCTATGCCGAAGTAATGGCGCAAAATCATGATGCAGGTGCTGAAGGTGAGAACTCTACTCCTCCCACAGCTGCTCTTCCACCTCCACCGCAGAACCGTGGTGGAGACGGAAATCTTTCACGGAACAGTGGCCAGGATAGCCATGGCTCTCCCAATTTGCGAGGGGGACCAGGATCCACCCCCTACAAGTATCGAAATAGCAACAGAGACTCCGCCCCCGGTGATCCTTATAGTACCAGCAAACATAAACGACAACACACAGAAAACCAACTCTCGTCTGACGAAGCAAGACTGCAAGTGCTCAACAGGGACCACGTAGACGGAGTAGTAGAGGGAGTCAGAGATGGCAACATAATACGATACAACGAAGGCCATGATAATCACGACGATGTTGACAACAGTGCTCTGTACCGCAATTTCGACGATGGTGAGATGGAGGAGGGTTTTTTTCCAGCCTCGTCATCGTCTAGCTCTACCATGATGAGAATGACAAAGAAAACAGCCGTTCAACATGGGTCACCGCGACCCTCAACGTCTTCAAAATTTCAGTATCGTCCGCGTTCGCGACGGCGGGATGAGTTATCTTCGAGACCTGGTGACTTGTTCCCGTTTGATTGCAGACAAAATTTTGGACTCCGGAAGGCTGTTGTACCAAGTTCGAATGGTCTGGAGAACAGCACGCAATCGAGACCGGAAGGCGGCCAAGGCTCGGGGCGTTGTGATGCTGGGCACCCAGCCATGAGTACGAAAAGCAGGCATGAAGGACATGCCTATGGCAGCAAGCTTGTCGTAGGCCAAGAGCAGCGAGAAGATGGGGTGGAGGCAGAGGGCGATACCGAACGCGCCGTTGAGGAGAGAAAGCAAGACAACTACACCAGGTCCAGAACCGCCACTACCGCCGATGAGAAAGTGAATGCGCATACCACTGGGGAAAATACAGCAACGCCGTCAAATTTGTGCGTTGGAAGTAGGAGTACAACAGGAGTAGAGCATGGTCACCAGCAGCCAGGAGTTTCTTCTTCTTCGTCATCAAACCAACTTTATCGTGACCACAATGGCATGTGCATGAGTCTAAAAATGAACAAGAGCAGTTCCAGAGGGATTTCTGCCGATCCCTCTCTGCGTGACCCGGATTTGCCATTGGACAAAAATATTAGCGGGAGTAGTTCAAGTAGTTCTAGGTGTACTTTTAGTAGAAGCTACCTCTGTGGCGGTCTCGGCCAGCAGGAGACGATCGTGGAGCAGCGCTTTGACGGCGTAAGTGAGCTACAGATCTCGTGCGGTGACGAGGAGTCTCGGTATCAGCGAAACGGACGCAACGGTAACGGACAGGAAGTCACAGCATCAATGTGTTATAATCCTAGTTCTTCTTCGCACGCTGTCGGTACAGGCGTATCCTATTCCGCTCTCCGCGGACCACGCGGCGGGCCACTTTTTTATTTTTTTCAAGGGGTGCGCCGGGAGGACATGAAGCAGAGCATGTTAGAGCAAGTTTCCTCTCGCAGCAGCTGCGGCCGGCAGCTCAATAGGGTAGTAATTTTTGTTTTACATACATAACAGAGTAGTTTATAGCACGCATGGTGCATGGAGTAGCATGGAGTGCATGGAGCGCAGAGCTTTAAGGGGCGCAAGAAGCTCCCCCTTTAGCTCCATGCTACTCCATGTGATCCATGCACTCCATGCCATGCGAGCTGTGAAACCTTATAAATTGCTCTGATATAATTTGGTACTTATTTGTTGTTGGAAGATTCTTTATAGTTTTTGATTTTGATGAGTTAGTGTTAGTTCACACGTATTGTCAATGTATCAGCACTACAATTTCTACAACCTGCACCACATTATAAATATATGTAAATATTTTTAACTAATATCAGCGGCGTCGCAAAAGTAGGCATCGGTCGCGGAAACAACATGGTCCTGAGGAGGAACGCGAAAAAGGTCATCTTCGTAGGAGGAAAAGAAGTGTGCGCCTTTTCGCCGACGAGCTGGGTTTGGTTACTGCATACGACTTTACTTGCCTATCCGAGAACGAGCGGCAGTTTTTGACGGACTTTCTCGCGCGCGATTTGAGACCGCTTCCAGCGACGGCGCTGCCAGAGCGGGGGGGCGTGGACGTGGTATTGCACTCAGACGCGGTGCAGCGGCTTTTTCGAGACGCTTTGGCGCATGCACGGCACGAACCGACTCCGACGTTGCCGAGGTAGAATAAGAATAATTAGTACGTGTACGTCAACGTGCTTGTTTTGGACTTGTTGGAGCCGCTTCCTTGAGATCGTCCCTAGTACTTCTGCGTGAGGTCTCGTCTCTAGCATCACTATCTTTACACCAGAAAAGATGCTTTCGCGGCACGACCAGAAGACCCGCATATATCTTGCCGTGCGGTACAGCACCTGCATCATAATGATCTTTGCTACCCCTGCTTTGTGTGATGAGCAGTTTGCGTATGCGTGACACTGTCCTTCTCCACAGGAGATGCCGAGTGCCCTACTAGCCTGTTGAAAGGTTACTTAAAGGCTTCTATTTGCGGACCCGAACGCAGTATATAACGGTGTGAAGTTTCCTTACGAGCGACCCCTGTCCCATCGTCAACGAGTCGAGAAGCGTGTTTGCCTCCGAGCCTAGTCGAAGGGTTGTGTCAGAGACGCATACAGCGTGCTGATGATGAAGTGTCTTGGCGACGTTTCAAACTTCGTCTCGTCGCAAGTGCTGATGTATCTCCAAGGAAGTATCAACGAGAATAAAGCAGAAAACTACAGACATATTTATTATAATATTAGTATCCACAGAAGCAAGGTAGACAGCGGGACACCAATGTGTTGAGTGCGACTGTGGCAGGAGACTTCGTGTGCGCCAGCGTGTTTGTAAGAAGAGACTAGTGCTGGCATGTAAAAGTAAAACACCGTTTGTTGGTGGCTCCACTTTTGTTTTCGGGGCTCTAAGCGGTGGATTGTAATTGTTATTGTGTGTCACTCCTCCGGGATGAACGGTTTCGATTTACAGTTCCTCCTCAGGGTTTGGTCTCAAAGCTGATTTGGTAAGTAAAGAAATCGGACACAAATGGAGATCATGACACGACAACATCCGACCCCTAAGTAAAACCTGCTCAATAAGACCTCTAGGTCTAAGGTCTGGCTCTTTTTGTTCTCGGAAGCATTTGATTTGTGTTTTTGTGGGTGGGTGGGTGTGTGTGGGTGCGAGTGCGCAGTTGAACTTGGAGAAAGCGCAAGGTCTTGGTCTTCAAGTGACGAAGCTGAGATGGTTGTCGAGCAGCACAAGGAGGATGGAGGTGCGAAAGATGACGAGTTGCACCCGTGTACTCGAAGAAGAAACGAATCATACAGCAGTATATCAATAGCGGGGCAACTGTTCCTCGAGGAGGTGGCGAGTTTTGACAAAGAGTGCATAGTAAGTTAGTAAGTTGAAGTTCTTATTGTTAAAAAAATTTGTTGCACGCCGTTATTCTCTAAGTCTAAAACTAGCCCCCTGGAGTGGTTCCCCAGGGGAAGGAGTCGAAGGGAACACGGGACACGCGCTAGACGCGAAACGCAAAAGACACACAAGGAAGGGAGAAAAAAAACAAGAGGAACAGTAAGGAGCCGCAAGGGGGAACAGAATTGATTTCCTAACTTTCAAAATTCACGTCCTAACTTTCAGAGTTCCGGCCTTAACTTTCAAAATTCATCCCCTAACTTTCAGACTTCATGCCCTATCTTTCAAAATTCATGCCCTAACTTTCAAACTTCAGGCGCTAACTTTCAAAATTCATGTCCTAACTTTCAAAATTCATGCCCTCACTTCCAAGATTCATGTCTTAGCGTTCAAAATTCATGCCCTAACTTTCGCAATTTATGTCCCAGCAGACTTTCAAAGTTCGCGCCTTAACTTTCAAAGTTCATGGCCTAACTTTCCCAATTTGTTTCTTAACTTTCAAAATTCATGTCCTAACTTTGGTTTCGGGGTTTTTGCTGGGAAGCTTTATCTCGTGCGTTTTCGCACTTCCTCCGCTGTTTCAAGATTTTAAATCAAAACACAAAATCAAAAATCAAAATGTAAATTCAGAACTAAAAATTAAAAAAGAAAAACCAAAATCAAAAAAGAGAAATCAAAAGGAAAAAGAAAAATCAAAAAAGAAAAAAGAAAACAAAGGCAAAACTTTATAAGTAAATAGATTAGGAGATGGGTGACTCTAGAGTTAATAATACTTCGCCTTCCTTGCATAATCTTAATCTCCCTCCCCTCTTGTTGGGTAAATGAGTGAATGGACGGCAGCGTGCATTAAACATACAGAGCAAACTGCGTATGGTTGGGGCCGTTTCGTCCCACCAGTAGTACAGGACAACTACTAGTGCAGACTACATGATGCTAACCGTCATGATTCATGGAAGAAGATACGTAGTGCGAGCTGGTGAGAGTGATTCACGAATGGACAGGTATAAGGCAATACAACTATCTAAATACCGAGCATGATCCATTATCGTCGAGTGAGTCGTTATCTTCATGTCCGTACCCGCCTGATTTGTTCATTGCTTTCTCGGTAGTACAGTGCCTCTTCGGTTTCTTTTGATTCGGGCTAGTAAATTTTTCTTGATCTCGATCTTGGTCTTCGTCCTTTGGTAGTCTATTTTTAGCGATTAGTCGTACAGGTGCAAACAATGAACCTGAAGCTCCATCATATTCTTAGAAACTAAAAACTCTGCTCGGAGACCTCCTCAGCGCATGTGTATACCAGTGGCATTGTTGCAAATATGAGACTGAGAGTAAAATAATACCACCGATGAACGCACCTTTTTCCTCCGTCTCCGTGACGAGACAGGAAGCCCAGGCGTTGCCTAATTGTGGGACTACATCACAGGAAGATGCTCTGGAAATATGGCTCGCCAGGGTTTTGGTATAAAACTTAAGGAAAGCGCTGTTCTCAGTCAGTAAGCTCGTATGTGAAAAGAAGTTGCATATACTAGACTTAAGCGCCCGGTAGCACTCCTCCCACTAGAACTCTCCACCGTTGGTACAATTATGAGCATGTCCTGGTAGGTCGCTCTTCGTGCCGATGGATCTATTGGGCCCTTGGGCGGTGTACTCCGTAGCTTTTCTACAACGCTGGCCGTATTTGCGTAGTTTTAGGTGCCTGGTCGTCGTGCTTCAGGCTTTTCGCGGGGGAGGAAAGCGAGAATTGTAGACCCAGGTAACAAAAAAAAACCGTTAGGTTTCTGAACCTTGAAGGCGCTTACGCGTATGCTATGATATCAGCCGCAAAATTATGAATTGCTGACTTCTTGAAATCTCTTGGGTTGTGTACTACCTCGAGTTTTATTTCTAAAAACAGGCAAAAAGACAAGAACCGTCAAAACTCTCTCAGTTGCTTCTACATTTTTTGAACGAATTCTTCTACTGTGTCTGTGCATAAATTCATCTAACTGGATTTGAAAAGGTTTTCGTTTTCGTGAAAGAATGTGTTTAAGATGTCTTATACTAACTTATACTTGGTGGATGGACTTTTTTAACTTTGATATGGAGTAGCACTAAATCTTCTTGTTGAAATTCGATTTAGGAGAGATTGCGTCGTGTTTTTGTGTTCCGCTTTTTGCGAACCGCACTCGCACGCAGTCGAACTGTTTCATGTAGTGGTTCGCTTTCTGAGTATCATACAATTTTTAGATACTTTTTTTGGAAGGTCGCGGTATATCCGGAAGCTTGTTCTCGATGAGAGGCAAGACTGTAGGCAAGAAATATGGCGACGTTCGTTGTTGTTCTGTGCAGGGCCTTCTAGACTTCCCTTCGATGTGCTGCTTTGTCTCCTGCTGACGAGCTGCCTGGCGGTGATGGCTTTCTTGGTTAACTCGGAACTTCCGGCGGTGCCGCTTGCATTTCGTCTATCCTGATGTACTGGTCTGCCTCTTCACTTTTCTTCGCGTAGCATCATGGTACCATATGCGCTGGCGACTCTCTCTGAGGTGCTTTGCCTTGGGAGCTATGCAACAGACAAGCGCCTGCGGCGGCGTGAAGCTCTCGGGAACAATGGCCCAGTCGATGAAGGTCAAGCATTGATGTGTAAGTTGAATGCGGATGGAGTGAATCTCCACGGTTTCCTTGCTAGATCTTTGCTTTTCTTCGTTTTTTGCTGTGTCCTCTGTCTCTCTCGTCGGCGGATTCGCTTTGATCTTTGACTGATCTCTCTCGCTCTGTTAACTTGTCCGAGCACTATTTATTGGCCTAGCGTGGTCTTATTTTATGACTGACTTCGCGTCTATCTACTATTAACTGACTTCGCGTCTATTCAGTAACTACTGACTTCGCGTCTATTCACTACCTAGCTGACTTCGCGTCTTTCCCCTATTATCGACTTCGCGTCTCCTATTCACTTCGCCTGTTATTTGCAATTTCGTATGAATCTAGAGATCCTCATCTTGCACTAGTGCACTGGCGCCGTCTCGGGTATATGCCGGGTCGGCGCACCGTCCGAGAAATGTACGACTTCTTTGCGCCCACCCCAGCTGGTGCGCTGGCCCTTTGGCCGAAGACTTTGAAATTGAAAGTCGGAAGCAGAAGAGGTTTTTCGTGGTTGATGTTTAGTATTGTTTATAATGATCGAAGCAGGCCAAGACGACCTTCGTTCCAACTCTGATGGTTCGTCTACAAAACGATCAGATATTCTTCGTTAGCAGCAACTGCAGCCGTCATTCAAGCATTGTTCTGCGGGGAATCGTGTATCCATCGCTTGCTCCAATCCCTGCAGATTGGAAGCGTCATGAAAAAGAATCCGATTGTCCATTCGAGAGAAGGTCATAAGCTTGATGGCTGCTATCATATTCTCCTTCAGATCTATTAATTCTTAGCGATCGAGCAGGTCTATTTGTTAGGTCGTAATCTAAAGATCGAAACCGTTCCGTAGAGGGCGATGCGCGAGGAAAGTCAGACTGGGTGCTTCTCCACGGCGGCCTTCGGCGCAAGACGCCGGGTACCATGTGTACATATTCCTTTGTTGCTTCCTTTGCGACATAAACACCCTGCTGTGTGCGTTAGGAGACCGAAAGTCCACGAACTGGCGTTGGAAACTGAAACGAAAAGCACCTGGTCATGATGGTGCTGGATCGTGTTTGTTGGCCGAGGAGGATCTAAGGTCTTTGTACGGTCTGCTTCAAGATAAGTAGTATATATAATTCACTGGCGTTGTGTGACCCCGTTAAGTGATTAGTAGGGTAGCATCTAGTCCTAACGAGAAAAGCGTCGGTGTTCTAGTTCTACAAGGGTCGAGCGTACGGCTCTTCAGATAGGAGAGTAGATTTGTTGGCCGATTGTGCGGCCTTATGCTTCCCAGGGTGGTTTTTATGAATTCAGTACTCAATGGTGTAAAATTTCTAATACCTGTGCCTATGGAAAGGAGAAGCATCTAGGCCTATGGAAAAAAAAGAAAAACTGTCCATTACTTAGGAAATAGGGGGCTTGCGTGACGAATTTAGAACTCTCAACTCTGTACATCAGTAGATAAAGTAGACACTCAAATCGTGAAACTGACACTGACACGACAAGGATGATCCGTTCGTCGTCTAATTCGGCTTCTGGCCTACTTCGACCTTGCCCAAAAAGCTTTTCATCAAAGCATCGTGCGCAGTACATCCGTACATTGGCACAAGCGGCAATTTCACCTACATCCGATGCCCATGATTTGGACCCGCGAGCAATCGCAGATATTCATCCAGCACCTTTTTTTGATGGGGGAAATCGTCTTCCATGTGGTCGTGCAGAAGCTGAAGTTGCAACAACATCTTCTAGTACACTAGGGCGTACACATTATAGCAGTTTCAGCGCTAAAAGGATATTTTTAGATTCCAATTCGTGCAGTACCGGCAGTTGTAGTAGTACTAGCAGAATAACAAAAATCGTTGGAGATGCAGCTGAGGAATCAATCGTGGTCCCTAGAAATCCAGGCGTTTCCTCCAAACGTGAGTCCTGCTTAGGAACCTCCTCAAGGTCATCTTCCGAAGATGTGGAGAAATTGAAGGGAGAAGTGCAAACTTTGTTCGGGAACCTACGGGCGCAAACGGTAGGTCGAATAGAGGAGTTCGCGGCCGTGCAGCTTTTTTCCTTGGCGTGGGCATTTTCTGTCGCTCGGGCTCTGGACTCCTGTCTTTATCAACAACTTCGCAAGCGCGCGACGGCTCTGGCACTGCAGCTTGACAGAAAACACCTATTTCTTAATAGAACGACTTCGCAAGAACGAGAACGACCTAGAAGTAAGCCTTCTTCGACGCCTGTTTCACTTCAACTTCAACAAGAAGATCATGAGAACAATAGCAAGATGGAAAGGCAAGAGTTTTGTTTGTCTTCATCAGATCTTCTTGAACAGCAAAACAATGCTAGGCCAGGTAAATCAACAATCTCTGTGGAAGCTCATACAACTTCTGAAAGTACAACTAGTGGTGTAGAAATGATGAGGGCGCAATACCAAGAGCTGTGGCAGAAAGCTCAATTAAGAGAGTGGAACCGCGACCACGAAAACATGCTTATAGTCGCGGAGAATGAGCACTGGTGTGTTTTGAATAAGACAGTGCGTTGGGTCGTAAATCAACAAGGCGATGGTAGTTTTAAGAGCAACATTCATACTCAGACAACATCTTCATCCTGAATTCAATTGTCATTCTTTTGCTTACTTTTCTTCCTGTTTGAAAAGATAAAGATGCAGTAAAGTTCTACTTTGGTCTTTCTACCGGTTGTTCCTTTTTTTTACTTCTCCCTTGTTGAAATAGAACAGCAAGCCGAAGAAAAGGATATTGTTGCGACCCAATAGTACGCTATTGAGGTACCTGCTCTAATTGTCCAATTCGTGACAGTGATGACGACGATGCAGCCGCTGGAGAGAGCGCGTCGTCGTCCTCGTCAGGTTTCAGCAAGTCTCCTAGCGTCCACGACTGGGTGCGATGCCGATACGGAAGAACATACCCCATTTGCGCTCAGGCAGAGTCGTCTTACGGCATTTTGCACCGCTTAGACCTCGAAACGAGTGGCGCGCTTCTCTGCGCAAAGACTTGGCTAGGCTATTACCAGCTCCGCCTTCAGTGGTCCGCCTCAAGAGTGCAGAAGGAATACCTCCTTCTCTGTCACGGGCATGTGCCGCGGACGGTGACTGAGTGCCGCGGTCGGATCAAGGTGACGAAGCGCATCGTTTAAGGTCTCCGGCTTTTAGATTCAGTAGATTTAGTCTCTGTCCCTGCATTTGATGGACCACTCTATGCTAACACCTGCTATGCTGTCCGTTGAGTCAGGATTTGATGCCACTTTTACAGCAATCAGCGGTAAGATTTTTATGTAGGCAAAAGTAATCTGACTTTTGATTATACTTGATAGTATATCGGTCGGTCTTATTGCTCTTCTATTTAGAAGGTACAACATGACTGAATGACCTCACATCCACTTGGCCACGTGGTAAACGAGGGCACATGACATGACATCTAAGCTGTGAATGGAAAAAAGACGTGTGTTGCCGCTTTGGCACCAACAGGAAAGCCGGCTAAAACCGGAGTCCATGTGCTCGCTCACCTCCTCTTGCCACCGCCGGGGACAGTAGCGGCACAGCCATTGCCTCGAAGTCGGTCGAGAACACTATGTGAGAGAACAGCATCTTCTTCGAGCGGCGATGTTGAGGGCCTTGGCCTTGCAGATGGGCAGCTTTCACCCCCAGGAGACCTGGAAGAGCAGGAGCCTACACAAATTTTTACGCGGTCAGTGCTCGACCCGTTGTCCGGGCGACGGGTCGTGATTTCTGAAAAGTATTGTCCAGGCGCGTACAACGGGGTTGAGGTGGAGGGACACAACTTGCCTGTTACTTTAGTTCGTTGCAGGCTTTTTACCGGCCGCACACATCAATTGCGTGTACATTTTGCGCAGGAGTTGGGGCATCCCATCTTTGGCGACAAGAAGTATGATCGCAATGCGGAGAGGCGACAGCTGGACGCGCAATACTTCCGAGACGTCCTGGCTTCTGACGAACAACAACATCAAGAAGAGGAACATGCGACAACTTCCGCATCTTGTAGTTCAAAATCAGGAGAATGGGTAGGAGCGCACAATCATGATGATCAAAACGAAGTAGAAGATGCTCGTACAATTACAAGTAGATCAAGTAGAAGATCATCAGGAGATAAGATGAAACAGTCGCAAGAGCAAAGGATCGCCGAAGATGCATGCCGACGACATGTGCAGAAGTTTGGGCGGCTGTTCTTGCACACGCACAGGCTGGAATTCGATGCCATCGGGTCCGAGGACCGACGGGAGCGGGTCTTTGTGCCGCTCTCGGAAGAACTGCGCACCCTTCTCAGCGCAACACGTCCGGTTGACGCTCAGAGCTCCTCAGCGCTGACGGAGTGGCTCGCCTGATAGATACCAGCTTTGATACAAGGTTCTGGATTATATAATTTGTTGATGCACGACTTCCAGTGCCAACATAATGGCCATTGTTCCTTGTCTCGTTTCCTTTTGACACAGCGCATGATCGCACACACATCTAACGAGTGACGCATTTATTTTGATGGTAATCAATCGTGGGAAAGGTAGAACAATCCCAGGTGATATATAGCTAACAGAATTTCCTACTGATTGACTTGCTCGAAGGCACCCGATGAAGGTACCAAGGATGGATTGATGAAGATCGAGCACACCCTTTGCTCACCGCTCTTCGTGAACGAACAACAATAATCTTAAATTCTTGGGCTTGAATTTTTTGAAAGAACGACGATAGTCAAAGATCATGGTGGAGCAGACTCTCTCATAGATACATGCACATGGCAGCGTCTGTAATAAACGAATATTCTTAGATTTGTATTAAACATTTTCTTGCTTGTTCCTCTCACAACGACGAGGTAGACGTTCGCAGAGATACGTCAAAATATAGAAGTAGACAACAGTTTTGCTTGGTGACTACACGACCAACTGCAAGAATGATTCCGCTTCCTCCCGCACGAAACTCGCAGCCTTCCTCAGGCGGGCGCGTTCAGGGGACTTCCATGAACGCAACGGGAGAACCCAGCGCTAATCAGGATAGTAAAAATGCACAAGAAAAAGTGGCAGTGCCAGGTGGAGCTGCAACTCTTTCGTCACAAGACCTGCAGCCGTCCCCTACCGTGAATCATTATCTTCAGAACTACAATTACCTCTTTGGAACAGTCACTGGGTTTCCGGGTCCTTCGGGGTTGAACTTGAACATTTCGAGGTCTGCAAATAATCCAGCAAATTAAGGGGGCTCAACGAACATAATTCATTTGCGAGGGTCATTTCCCTCGGTCTCCTTCTTGGGAATCAGTTTGAAGAAATGAACCGGAGAAGTGAAGTGTTTATTTGAGCTCTAAGCAAATCTTTCATCGAATACTACATTGAACAACTCCGTGGATCATGCAAGAAAAACTTCTAGTAGTACCACCACGTCGACTGGTCTGGCATTGAATCTAGACCAGGCGTGTCTGAATGTTCTGAATCAGCAGTTGATGCAGCAACAACTGGTGGGATCTTCTTCAGCATCTAATATCACTCCACCGAACTACATTGCTAACATCGCAAACATGAACGGCACAATCAACATGAGTCAACAAAGAACTTCTAGTTGTACTTCTTCTCTCATCAGCTACAGCACAAATGATAAGCAACTTGTTCTTCCGGGCGGCGGTCTTCAACAACTTGGGCGTCCTCAACAACAAGGGGGTCTAAGCTCGACATCTCTAGACGAACTTCTTCGTGTCCACGATCCAATTGGGCCCTTGGATTCCAGAGGGACGATGAAGATTTCTAACGTTAGTAACCGTGAAGTTGAGGACATTGCCACCAACAAGATTGTCGCCGGCGACGAGATTGTCTCTCAGCAAACTACTAGTAGAAAGAGTAAACCAGGAAGAGGACGGAAAAATTGTCGAGGAGAAAACGGGGGCGGTGGAGACCAAAATTCAAATTCTGGTTCTGCTGTAGCAGGATCGTCCGGATCCTCCTCTACTACCCATGTTTTTTTTAGTAATCAGCAGCGTCAACAACAACATCCTCGAGGAGAACATCATCATCATCAGCAAGGTTCTTTGGAGCACCCGTATCGACAAGGAAGCGACTCCCTTTCGTGGCGCTCCTCTGGTCCATCGCGCGATGAGATGGTCAACAGAGGGTCGCATAATCTGCGCCAAACTCGCGAAAATAGTGATTCGTGCATGCTTGATGATAGGGATAGCCGTGGTCGATTTGATAGGCACGTCAACACAGTTGAACTTGAAGCTCGGACGACTACGTACAGGAAGTCGAGGAAGATGGTTAACAAGATGGCGGACAATACTAGAAATCATATTGCACGAGAAGGTGAAGAAAGTTCTAGTAGTTCATCTACTTCTTATCTGCAGCAAGACATGAGCCGAGGAGGTGGAAAAAACTCGCAAGGGAAAAGCTCGCAAACTGCATCTGGACCAGTCTCCCATCATTTATTTCCACCCGGTGAAACGAATACTAAAGGAAGCAGGACGAGCAACTATGGTTCTGCAGTTGAGTTTCAGTACAACGGGAGGATGCCCTCCGCAAAAGGCGGAAAATCTCTGCCGTTTTCTGACTCCATCTTGGAGGAAGAGGTTCCCGTAGGGGGGTGGACGAGCGCGGATTCGGGGTCTTCTGTCTCACAGCCGCGACATCAACGTCGAGCTGACGTTTCTGGTGCACCGGAGCCTGCTTATCATGATAAGGATACCTCCTTTATTCTTTGCGATAATTCGAGAAGAATACCGCGAGTAGGGTCCGCGTCCTCGTCGTCGGGGTCGTTCGGCTCCAACAGGTCTCTCCCTGTGGATGATGCCAGAAACGACGCAGCGGCGGAATACAGACTGCGGAGAATTACTGATTTTGCGGCGAAACGGATCGAAAGAGAGGCTTATGAAAAAAAGAACAAGGAGGACCAGGACCAGCAAAGTTCAACATCGTCGACCGAAAGGCTTCAGTGGAATCGTCCTGCCTCATCGTCTATTCAGCATGAGAGGAATAATCTAGTCCAGCAGGAGACGAGAAATTTCTTCAGGAGCGGCAGGAGTTCTGCACTGCCCGACGCAAAAATCACCTCAAAAGAACTTTTGAGCACGTCTTCATCTGTGATCGCGTCAAAAGAACTACTTCTGGGCACGAAGAGAAGCGTAATAAATGGGACGCCTGAAGAGCACCCGGGTTTGGATGATCTGCGCACGGAAGACTTCGATGCATTTGATGCTACTGCGGCAATTTCGTGGCATCGTGAAAATTTCCGTAAATTCGCAGAGCTGGCTTCCTATGCTGGAAGTAGTGCTTTGGCGTCCTCTCAACTACATAGAAGTCCTGGAGGTCCGCCAACAATCAAAGATGAAGCAAGAATACTGGTGGACCGCGACTGCCGACGCCCAAAAAGCGAGGATGTCATGAGCAGCATTCAGCGCTCGCTACAGAACCTCCCACGCCACCGAGTTGTTCACTAACATTTAAGCTTCAGGGAATACATCTTCAGTATCATCCTGAAATTTTTCGCCAACGAATATTTACACACCTATTCTTACAAAGTATCACCCCGCACGAGTATACAGACGTGACGATGGATTCGAACCAGTGAGCAGCAGCGTGTTGGTGCACATGCATGGCAATGTTTGATATCTTGAGTAAGGGCACCATGGCAAGTAAAAGGCATTGGCACTGTAGTCAGCTGCGACATCCAACTTGGGCTTCAGCCAACAGAGGCGGATGAATCCACCAGAGGAGCACTGAGAGTTATCCCATAGTAAAGAGACTTACTTTGTTAGAAAATGATGTTCTTCTCTGCAGCTAATACATATGAACATACTATGATTCCTCGTCGTCGAAGAGAGAACTATTCATGATAGAATTTTTTCGCTGTGCACGAGAATTTAACCTTTTTTGCGCCGACCACTAGTATTGTTGGGTTACGTATTGGATACATGTGCATCGACGCCAGTTTCAAAATTCGTCTGTCCAAGTACTGCATCTTGACTTGTTGTGGAGTATTATTATCTCTGTACTGCTGCAGGCTATCCCAACAACGCAAGACAGGCTATAACTTCAACTCAAACTTCTACCTCTAGCTCTACAACCTAGTACAACATATCTGTCGTGGGAAGATCTTGATTTTTTTATCAAGTAAATCCTCAAGCGTGAAGATGAAGATTCATTGAATGATAGAGGCAAGTACAACAATTGACCAGATTTATTAAAAACAGTTTCGCAATACAAACGGCCACAGATGAAAGAACAGCCCTTGATGACCGACGTTAGAGGATGCGGACGATGCAGAGCAGGAGTTGAATTGAGTTCACGTTGATGAGTGTTCTGTCTGCGTTTCAACAAAGATCTCCAACTAACAATGAATATGAATTGGTCACGCTGAGTGACGACAGTAAAGGAGTTCTTACTATGGAAAAACATACGTGGGGTCTGCATGGCAATGTTGACATGACAAACGCCAGTAGTGTATTTGAAAGATGATCCTCGTCCTGTTGGGAATCAGATTTTTAAGTATTCGTTCCATCTATCTTGTTCATGGGCAAGTGAAGAATCTATTTCTTTCAAAACAAGGCGCAAAAAGAAAAATAAGAGCGACGTTATTTTCTTAAATTTGTTTCCTAATATTAAAATATAGTCTTCAGCCTCTTTTGTTTGTTTGAAATGCTCTCTTACGTTTTTATGGTCCCTGGGCGCGCCCCTTTGCCTCGCATGATTTTAAAATCGAGATATTGATATTCGCGTTATTCCCATAGAAGGATCAAACAAAGTTGGTTTCATTCATAATTACTTACATCGACTCAGTTAGGACATTCGACTATAGATCAGGATGACCCTCCCAACCGACGGCTTTCGCTCAGATGAGCCAGCATGGAAGGTCGTCGACCTTCCCGGTAGCAAGTGCAAAGGTGTCGTCGCGACGCGCAATCTGAAACGCGGAGAGCTTATTCTTGAGGAAGAGCCTTTGCCGCTTCGTTTATCGGCGCAAGGCCTGGATGACGAAAGTGATTATAGAAGTGAATCCAGCGACGAGGAGGTGGAGGATGATGATGCCAGTTGTAGTTGGGGAACGCCATCTACGACCTGCGAGGATGATGCAGGAGCTGTCGATCACGCTGAAGTAGAAAACGATCAGCAAGAACTTGAAAATGTTGACCGCAAGGGCTACCTTTACCACGACCAGGAGAATGACGTGGTAGTAAATAAAGACAAGTTCAGCTTCGGGAGGAGCGTTGTTGTCCAGGCTGTTGAGCAGGACGAGCTGTTCGTCTGTCCTGCGCGTGCTTTGGCTCGTTTAGCAAGAGTGTTTCCGCTAGATGAGAGCTGTGCGGGAGGTCCAGCGGTGCTACAGTCCATGCTGCGAGAACGCCTGGCGCGCAGTCGGATGCGAGAGCTTGAGAAGAAACTCGGACTCTCATCACTCGGCAGCACAACTACTTCAGCCACTACGAGTACGAGTTCGGTCGACAATTATACATCGTCGTCGAAAAATCCGCCACGACCGCCCTTGACAAGGGAAGCATTTGCGCAATTGCACGATGCCTTTGAGACGGTGACGAAATGTAAAACCGCACTTGGAATTTGGCAAACGAATGCGTTGTCAATACCGTCTTCCAATAGGCCTGGAGAGAGTGATTTATTGCCTGCTGTAATATGTCCCAGAGTGGCACGCTTGAACCACAGCTGCACGCCTAATGTCTTACACTGCTTCGTCGACCGCGATGGAAATGATAGTAAAGCACTAGGACCAGCATCAGGTAGAAGATGTACAACAAGGACGACCTCCTCATCCTCTGGAGGAGTGATGCGCGTTGTGGCTGCCAGAGACATCCTCGTTGGGGAGGAGTTATGTACGAGTTATTGCGATGTGACTGACGATCGCGAGGGTCGCCAGGAATTTCTTCACAAGTTCTATCGTTTTGAGTGCACCTGTGTGGCGTGTTCTAGGCCGCAGAACCGGGATGCGGCTGGTAGTCTTAGAAGGAGTGAAGATGAAATTGAAAGTTGTGACGAAGGACGAGACCACGATGTTGAAGGGATGAGAGATCATTGTCTTGAATCAGACGAACGGAGAGCGCATGCAGGAGAGGTTTTGGATGCAGCAGCTGAGTTTGAAGATTCATTGTCATCAACAATTTGTGCGCAGAAGATTTCAACAAAAGACATACAGCTAGCCTTGCGCGCCTTGGAAGCGGAGCGCCTGCTCTGCCCCATGTTGGAGTTTAGGCTGTGCGCGTACGCCTTCCGTACTCAAAAATGCACATCGAAGCGGAGCGAGGCAAGTACAAGACACAAAACGACAAAAATAGACTGGGGCACGAGGGCTCTTTCTGCTCTTATATTGGCCGAAGGCTCCGATAGCTTACGAGCGCAGAACTGGCAGCGATTGCTTGTGGAAAAGCCTGTGCGGCGAAAATGAAAGTACATCAGGACCTCAACAATTTTATTTTTGTATTGCCCTCTTCCCTTGTATGCCTCCCTTCCTTCCGTTTCCTGTTCTGACCGTGTCTTCGTTTCCGAATTCTACTAGTGAGCATGCACCCATGTGTAGTAGTTTTCATGCCTGGATTCGTTGACAGCGAGCACCGTTTCTAACAATTCATGTTACGGACCGCATGGGCTGAAGGTCAGTCGTTGGCGCCTTGTTTGTGTTGTTTCTTGTTTGTTGGGTTGTTCGTCGTGGCCTTGTGCCCGTTTCCTTTCTCTCCAATCAAATCATGGCTAGGAAGGGTTAGTGGGTACTTGATTGTTTATGCTTGACTTGATCATCTAGTACAGAATGGAGTAGCGGCTGCGTCTGCAGTAAACAACTCAATATTTTTGTATTTCTACTAACTTGCCCACACGACCAAGTTATCATAGACCTCAATATCTTCAAGCACACTGTAGTTGGTGTGTTGTTAGCTTGTTCGTTACATCCGTGATTGACGACGAGGGTGTGTCTTCTATTCCCTCAGATTGCGTCTGATGTACTTTCCTTGAAAAAAATCAAAAATGACCCGTATCGAGAGAGGAGAACATCTGTTTCCTAGAGCCTTAGGATTTGATCTGGTCTTGCAAAAGGCAAAGTCTATTGGTCACTATCTCCTGAAGCTATCTGTGCACCACTAGAATCAGTATGGGAATGGTGATGGTAAATTTTTAGAAGACAAAGTAGAGAGATTTAGTTGCGCGACGCTTTTCTGTACTCGAGCGTGGGTTCCATCTGTGTCCGTAGTGTAGCGGTACGTCTGTTATTGATGAGCATGAGGTTGCTAGTTCTGTTGAGCTTGAGTGTAGTGGTCCGAAAACCATGTACGATAATGATTCTCGAGAGATTGCCTGCTGTCAATTGTTGTCATCTGGTCGAAGTTTAAATTTTGGATGCATTGATGTCGTTTGAGATCCTCTTTCGACGAACAGACTCTTTATTCCTCTCATTGCTCTCGGTCTCGTTTCCGGATTTTCACTTTGAGTGTTGCTACTTCTTTCATCTTCATTATTCCATTATGATGCAGAAAAGTTTGTTTTTGTGGTGATCAACTCATCTCGTACTTTTCTCTAGTTGTGTTTGTGAGGAGTTGTTGGATAAAAAAATTGTTTTTCTTGAAAGAGCTTTTCATCTTTTATTGGCTTTGTCGCGATGGTTTTAGAGGAGGCAACGGGTAACCCTATTCCTGCACCCGACTTGATCGTTGCTGAGGCAGTCGACAACGACGGGGTCGACGCTCTTGAACGAATTACGGGTGAACCTCAGCGTTCCACTGCTGCGGTTGACACCATACCTCGTGCTGCTCGCCGTGTTCCCACCGCAGAACCGGAAGCGTCGGCGTTTGAGCAGTCTGGAGCCACTGCGGTGCAACAGGAAGATATATCTGGAAGCCCGTCACCGCTTCAGTACGTGCACGTGGGTCGCCCGATCGGCCTCGCCGCCGCGAACAACACCTCTTTCGCGAGCACTACTGCAAGCACCACCATGGCCGGAAATAACGGGAATTCTGGAGCTGGAACAGGAAACTTTTTCCTGGACCGAGAGTTCAACATTCTGGGCGCGCTGGACGTCCACACGACGAAGCGTGAATACCATCGCTTCAGCCGAGCAAGCCGCATGGAAGGGGCACTCGCGCCTATGGTGCAAACGATCTCGACGCCGCGGGGCCGCAGCCGCAGTCCGCGGAGCCCGCACACGCCGCGATTGCATATGGATGGCTATCGACTCAGTGTGCCTGGGAGCCTGGATCCTCGAGACGCGGAGTCCTCGACGCTCTTCCACTTGCCGGTCGAGCCGGGGCAAGAGTATCAGCCGGCCGCAGGCAACTGGGCGCTCGATATGCCGATCTTGCTTCCCAAGACCACCCCCCGCTCGTCGCGGTCTCAACCACCACCGGACTTCCGGAACGGCAACAACGGTGGAGCTGCTCCAAACAAATTCCAGCAAGACGTGGAAGTCGAATACACGAAGATTATGATGGGGATGCAACAGAAAAAGGGAGCGTCTCCCGCAGCTGTGGGCGGATTGTGCTCCGAGCGGGGCATGTGGCAGCCGTACTACAACCCCACGATTTCGTTTCCGGAACCGCCAACCTCCTTTCAGGATATGTGGCATCAAACTCGCAACGCGGGTGCCGGACCCACTGCTGGCAGCAGCACGGTCTCCAGCGTGACAACTGCGAGTATGGCTCGCACTACCCCTGGCATGCCGCCGTTGTCGTCTCCGGGCCGTTCTGGTGCACAAGTGATCTACCGACAGCCCGTGCCTTTGCCGGCCACGTCGCTGGAAGCGGCGCCCGTAATCATGCCAGCAATGGCTCCAGCGGCGGGTGCTGGGACCACCACTGGCATTGAGATGGGCCGCATGGCGCGTGGGTACCAACCACCGTCTGTTCCGGGTGTCCCGAGTGCAGCTGCGCAGAAGTATACTGGTATGAGCTCGCCGCTGCCGCCGCCTGCTCCGACCTCCGGTACGCGCGCACTTCCAGGCCTAAGCGAAGTTGGCGCGTCCTCCATCCTGAAAAACAACAAAATGGCTGAACCTCTGTTGACTCGCCTAGGACCACCACCGGATCCGAAGGCTGCTCCACAGGTACAGCGCAGATAATGATCTATCGTTTGAGAAAGTAATGATCCAATATGATTTTCATTCCGGCATTCCCGTCCTTGATGATGAAAGAGGATACAACTTGTCTTCGTCCTAGTACGATCAAAAATTTATAAGTAAGTAACTACTTGGTTGACTTTTTCGTGTTTACAATGGATTTTTCAGGCGCCCGTCGAGCACTCATTTGTTCCGTCCTCTGGTGAGGGAGAGCATCCTGAGGAGCACAAGAAAAAGAAGAAAGAGAAAATGCACGCCGTTCCCAAGGGGCGCGGCGGCGCTCTCGGCGCTTTGATGATGGCAGCAGCTGCAATCAAAGACCAAGTTGGCTCTGACGAGGAAAGCGACGAAGGAGGAGGAAAGAACTTCTTCACGACAATGGGAGGTACCTCAATTTTGCTTCTAGTTTACATCAGATTACAGACTGAAACTGATGTTTCTCTTCTAATTGGTCATTTCCTTAAAAGCTAAAACTTAGTAAGGTAGGGGGTGATCAAAACGATGTTGAAAGCTAAACTCCAAGCTCACCTTCGCAAAAAAATAAAAACCTATCAGAAATAGAACTTCCTGTGTGGGTTTCGGTGCCGCTGAATTACATCATCTTCCCGATTATCGATTTGATCTTGTTTCTCTGGTTTGGAATCCTGTGGCCGATCATCAAGTGCGCGATTATTGCGCCTTGCTTTGTCCTTTTCAAAGTGTTGAATTTCATCATGGGGGGATCCCTCGATCTCGCGTACTGTATCTACGGTATAGCGCTTGCCTTCTTCGGTGGCGAGTACCACACCGCGACGGCCGCTATCGCCGCGTTTAAAATGGCGGGCGGCGATGACATCTTCGACTCCATAGGCAAGATCAAAGATAACATCGACGAATTGCAGTCGAAAAGCGCTGAGCACGACGCGGTAGACGCGGATGGCGATGGCGTTGCAGACGTTCTCGAGGAATCCAACCGCCAGTACGTGGCCAAGAAGTTCTACATTCTATTTGAAGCGATGGACCCCTGGGTGTTCACCGAGGCCATCATGAACACGTACTGGGGGATTCTCGGTACTTGCTTGTAATCGTTTGCACTTTTTCATTGGGCTGATCTTTACCGATTTTAATGTATTGTGCGGGGATGAAACAACAACATTCAACACAAAGAAGCTGAACAAAAGCGTTATCGCTGTATTTTCTTAGAAGCGACGACATACTTGTACTCTTGAATTTCAATATCCTCTGTATCTGTAACCACAGGTGTCCTTCTGACGGTAAAATGCGATGTTGCTGCGTACACCGCATTGGGCGTGTCCATGTCAACATTGATGGGGAAGATTGCTGCTTACGCATTGACGCCCTATGTGCTGAAGATGGTCAGCAAAGGAATGAGGTACTTACATTTCTACAACCCGACCATCATTTTTGTTCTTTCATTCTAGGGGGTCGAATGGGAAATCTAATTCTTAAATCACAGTTTGTTTTTTTTTTGAATAAATACAAAATATGATGTTGACCTTGATCGAGACTGGCCACCTCCTTCCCCCTATGATGAGGCATTCACTACACTATCAGGCGTTGGGTACATACTTTCGTGAAGTTTGCGACGGTTGCTATCTGTCTGGGAACGGCTTTCTGCTTCCAGGACACGACCTACAAACTGCAGTCATCCTTGAACGGAGGCGTCATTTTCGCTGAGAGCGCTTTAATCTACTGGCATAGAAACATTAGGAAAGGCGAGGACGAGTTCGATTTGGACACGACCATGGTGGACGAGTACATCGGTTGGAGTCTGGCGGTGGTAGGGGCATTCTACCAGTTCTCGCCGCTGCCGAGTCATATTCCACCACCTTACAACTTGTTGCTGCTGCCGTTGCTCCTGGTCACCGAACTCGTTAACTGGCTCGGCACGCTGTTGCTCAGTTAAATGCCCACAGTCTAACTGAAGTAACAATCATGCGACGAACGCAAAGTGGTCCACGTTAAGATTTAAATGAAAAGAGATGATAGAGATGGACGCACCACATAATCACGAAACTCGATTCCATAGTTGGTAGTTAGTAGTTCCGAATATGAAAGACTACAGTGACGTAGGATAAGAATTTTTAGCGTAGATGGAGATGATGATCAGCGCGTCTTCATGGAATCGGAGGAGCATGTGCATAGTCGATTGATAATTTCTTGAACTACATAGTCGAGTTCTACAAAGTATAATTTTTATTTGGAATGTTGGTTGTATTTGATGTTGATCGTTGTGATTGCGAATTAATATCTGACTTGTGTGTAACTTCGATTTCGTTTTCCTTCGGTTGCAAGCGTAAAAATATTGAAGCTTAGAGGCTGTTGAGAGTAAAAATTATGAAAATGAGGTCTTTATTACAAGAGATATTCGAATGATAACGTCGATGCGCCAAGGACTTTTTGGTTAGCAAATTATCTGCACCTCTTTTCCCGTACATTGTGAACACTACAGATGATGGTTCAACATTAGTCGAATGACATAGTTGTAATTCGTTGCTAATACAGATACACTGAAAAATTGAGTTCTTGATTGTTTAACAAATGAACAGATGATCTCCAAGCACCGGCATATTCATCTTTCTTCATGAATGCGTTTTTTAAGGCAAATATCATGAGTCCTTTTATATTCACATCATGAGCGAGAGCGACAGACAGCGTCCGGGAATAGATAGCGTCCGATCCATTGTGTTCTTCCTCTACTCTGAGAAAGTGAGAAAAGTGACAAGTTCCTTCGTAGCAGGGCGTTCCTCAAAACCCAAGATAGCGATGACACGAAATGTATGATCCAAATCCCAGCTTGTTGGTACTTGGAGGAGGATCTAAATGTAGACCTGAATGTAGGAAAGATCCATATGCGTACAACTGTTGTCTAGGATCCGCTACCCCTATTGATACAGGAACGCGACGCCTTCGTCCACCCATGTCCAACAAGTTCTCACCGTGAACTAAGATCTACTTCTTCCCGCTGACTGATCCACCTCGATCCCTGCATCACCTCTCTGAGGAATGCTAGAAGCGCATTACTTGTTCATGTCTCCACAAGCCCATGATCTTCTTTTTCTTTTCACAAAAATGCAACCAGTTTATTGTACAAGCTACCATCAAAAGTTGATAAAGTCATTTTTTTCTAATTTGTGATTGTGATATCAACGTACTGCAACGACATTGCAGATCAAAGCAAAGGCTTCTTTTCGAGGTTTTTTTCGTGGTTGTTGAATGATTTATTACCTAAGCGAAATCAATAAAGATGGGAAAAGCTCCAATGAAGAAATTCGGTGGCGGCAAGAAGGGCGGAAAAGGCCGAGGTAAGCGGGATCGCGACCGTGACCTTAATGTCTTGAATGAGGGCGTTGCTGCGAATGCGCCGAGCAAGAAGAACCACAATCCGAAGGACAATTTCAATTTTGCCGGCAGCCGAACGGTGCCGCTCACTGAGCGGGCGAGATTCCACGTTCGGTGTAAGCGTTTCTCTGGTCGCACCTCGGAGGAAGTAGGAGCGTTTTTGGAAAAAGCGTTCAGGGAACTTTTCCGACCTTCAGGTCCATCTTCTGAGACCACTCAAGATATGACAGCTAAAGCTAAGCCACCCGTTTTGGTTGACTTTTTCAAGTTGCGAGCTTGGGACTTCGGGTTTCTTACAGTGGCAAAAACCGACTGCGAAGCCGCTACGACTTTCCTCACGCGGGAGGACTTCGACAGAGTATTGCTGCGGGAATTCACGCTCGGCGTGACGGTGGAGGAGGAATGCCAGCATGGTAGTAGCGCAGCGTCGGACAAGAAGGAAGGCGAGGAGAATAAAGATAAGGAGACTCCTGGTCCTGGTGCAGCTGCCTCTTTCGAAGATGGCAAAACAACTGAAGCTAGCGCCACTTCCGCTCCAGCTGCGAGAGAACCGTTAGTCACTGTGAAGGAAGCTATTGAACGACCACCGCGAAGAGACGGGAAGGAGAAACAGTTTAGTGCCGCTCCAGACGCAGCAGAACAGGGTGGTGACAGATTTGGCTATAAAGCCGGCCACGTACCAACGTTAATGGAGCTGAAAGTAAAACTAGCGAACTGGTCCAGACAACGCGATATCCCGCTAGTGGATAAGGTACTACTGCTTATACTTGTCGATCTTGGCTTCCTGTTTGACAAGGACTAGCGGTTGTGGCGTTTGTGCTTTGAAGCCAAAATTTTTGTTTCTGATTTTTTGGAATGATTAGTTTGTACTTCTAAGTTGTAGTTCGTTGCCAGAAATCCATATCCACCAGTTTTTTTAACGCAACATGGCAAATACAAACAGGTGACCCCGTTGTTTTCGCAGTGGGACTACGCTCAGCAGATGAAGATGAAGCTGACGTATACGCGCACAACCTGCAAGAACATCGTGAAGCGCATGAATACGTTCTGCAAGGACGAGGGTCTCCAGCTTCCGCAATGGTCGAATATTCACTGCTCAAATCACGGCGTCATCGTGGAACCTATCATAGCGTGTCCGAAGTATGTGCGCGACATCGGCTACCGCAACAAAGTGGAGTTCTCTTGTGGCCAGAAAGATCAGCCGGATGAAGAAGTAGAGGGTACTGCAGCAGCAAAGGCTGACGATGTTGAAAATTTCGAGGTGGGCTTTGTTCAACGTATGGATTACACGAACGAGCAGATCGTTGGCTGTCCACAAAATCTGCCTCACGTTTCTGCATGCGCGAAGCAAGTGGCAATGGCGATGAAGAGAGTCATACGCAGGTCTGGTCTGCCCGTGTATAAGCGTAGTCGGGGAGAGCGCGCTGGCTTCTGGCGGCTTGTTATGTGCCGCACCGTTGACACTAAGGACGTCGGTCCCGCGCAAGAATCTTCGACGTCCTCTGTAGGAGCTACCTCGACGTCTTCGACAGGAGTCGTAGCTGCAGGACAACAAGACTTGTTTTTTCGTGGACGCGCCATGCCTAAAGAAGTGGTTTCGAAGACGTCTGATGAGTCGGGTCCAGCGGTCGTATCTTCCTTCACTTTCACCGACGAAAAGCATTTGTGTGCGCAGGACGAGGAAGACGCGAAGCGTTTGCTTAGCGAGGAGCATCAGGCTCACGGAACCTTGCCACCAGAAGAACACAAGATTCTGTTGGTAATCCAAGTTACCTGCTGCCACGACCCGCAGTTGCTCGCTGGTTTGACTAATCTGGTGCGGGAGGAGTTCAAGGACTTGCGCCTGTGCAGCGTCTATTGGGCGTTAAACGACGGTATGTCCGATGCGTTCGACTTCAACGCACCCTTGTTCAAGTTGCTGGATAAAAACGATGAACAAAAAGACGAAGCAGCTAAAAAGCTTTTATTTGATCAGGCATACTGCCTTGAGGAGAATGAGAAGGAGCGCAACTGCAGCGTGCGTCCCGGACTCGAGGGCAATGATGAAAAAACTTTCGTCAAGCGATTCCAGGAGGTGAGAAGCCATCTGTTGGAGACGCAGACGGAGGATGCAGCAGTCTCGGAGATCAGTGCTGTCTTGAAGCGAGAGCGCACTCATACGGATGCACAAAATAGTGTCGAGTTTGTGCGTGGGTTGCGTGGAAATAAGTGGTTTGGACCCGGGACGTTGCTTTCTTCAACTTCGGTGGATGAGTCGCCCGCTGGCTCTGAAGACGATCAAGACGAAGAGAATGCTTCTGACGGTGAAGAGGAAGAGTGTAGTCCAACCGCGGTGTCTTCGACCGCAGGTGGAACCTTTGATGCTGACCAAATGGTTGTGGACACGGAAGAGAGGACGGCGACCGGCAATTTGATGCGTCGCCGCACGAAGAACGAGAAGAAAAAACGCAAGAACGTGAATGTGAACCCTGAGCAAACCATGTACCACGCCTTTGGGGACGAGGCTTTAGAGATGCCGCTTTGCGGCCTAAACTTTACGGTTGGGCCCAGTAGCTTCTTTCAGACCAACTCTGCAGTCACCGAGAAGCTTTACAATAAGGCGCTGGAGTGGGCTGGAGTTGGCGTTTATGGAAGCAGCAAAACTGAAACTGTTACAACTACATCAAATCAAGAAAGTCAAAGCGGCGAGAACGACGCAATAACTAGTTCTACAACTTCTCCCGCTTCTGAGCAGGCAACCGCACCAGTCGTTTCAGTTGCTGGTGTCGATCTGAAGCAAGACGAATTGAAGAACAAGGAGACAATGAAGAAGCCGAACTTGATCCTGGATATTTGTAGTGGCGTTGGTACCATCGGCTGCATTGCTGCAAAGCGTGATCCAGCAAGTCTCGTCATCGGTGTCGAGCTGATTCCTGAGGCCGTGGCCGCAGCCAATGCCAATGCTTCCGCAAACAAGCTAGACAACTGCGTTTTTCTCTGCGGTAAAGCCGAAGAAGTACTGCCGGGGCTCTTTTCGTACTTGCATGAGCGCGCTAAGAACACGAAAGAGTCTAAAGATAAACTTGTGAACGAGCCGCGGTTTGCCAGGATCCATGAGCAGGTGGACACAGTTCTCAACCGCGTGCAAACGCGCTTCGCGAAGTCATCTGGCGAGGCAGATGCTTCAAGTGTGGAGTTCACTGGTTTTGGAAGCACGACCGCCATTGTGGATCCACCGCGCATTGGCTTACACAAGGACGTGTCGATCGCTTTGGCTAGAAATTTGGGTATTGAACGCCTTGTCTACGTGAGCTGCAACCCTGACACTTTGTGCGATGACGTGATACGCCTCTGTGCGCCCCAGGGAGACGATCGCGTCTCAGGCCGCTTCGTGCCCTTCAAAGCAGTGCCAGTGGACATGTTTCCGCACACGGTGCACTTGGAAATGGTGTTGTATTTGGAGCGATACTGCCCGGCTCGCCATGACCATTTGTGGACCGGTGAGCCTGAATGGGTCTTGAAAATGAGAGCGCGACAAGAGACTGACCGCCGACCTCAAGAGGTGAAGGATTCTGAAGAGGCTGAAAAAACAGCGAAACGAAGAAAAGTGGATTCCTCGTCTAGCAAGCCTGAGGAAGGAAAGTCGGAGGAGCAATATTAGCTTCTCACAAGCTGCAAGCGCAAGACCGAACTAAGAGGGGTCATAGGATCACGGGTGCACAAGAACTACGGTTGTGGATCGAGCGGATGACAGAACGAGGAACAAGCTCATGAGTCGGCATTGGACGACCACAAATGCGCACTAAAAGCATCAGCATCACGATATCGACGTTGATGAATCACACTCATTCAATTTCAAGCGAGGAGGCGGTCTACTTGCATTTGAAAGTCATGAATCATTTTGTTCTTCAACATACCTGATTACAATGTTTTTCACACCTGTAATGGAATGTAGTTTACTCCCGTTTTCCCCACGCTGCAAATCCCCAAAGGTATGAACTATATCATTGAAAACTATTCGCAAAAATGATGGTTTTTCAAATTGCAAACGGTCGTAGCATACCAAACCTAATGCCTAGTGCAGCTGCACCCGCACGATCGGATGGTTACAAGGAACATCTAGTACATGGGGTAGTTGTTCGTAAAAGCGATACCATTCCTCCTCCAAATCCATGCGATGTGTCGTTTCTTGCAGGGGGCAGAGCCCCAAACTTCCGAGCGGTTGTTTTTTATGAAGAACAAACAGAGGTCCCAATGTATTACTGTTCCGCTGGGCGTTACGAAAACGAAAGTGGATCCGCATGAGAAAACAGAGATCACAATTACTGTTCCGATGATCGTCACGAAAGTGGATCCAACAACTCGCACTTAACATTATAACCAACTCTACTATAACGGATGCTTGAATTCATTCGCTCGGATTTGCCAATACCAAATGTCAATGGAAAGAGCGACTCGTTTTTGATCAGACAAGACTTGAACGGACTCGATCAGGTGCAGACACACTACCGGAAAGATCAGTAGGTCGAAATGAAGCACAAGCAAAAGAAAAAGACGTAGTTGAAGATGGATCCGCTGCATGATCTGATGAGTCACAATGTGTTAATGTTCTTATTAAATAGAGGTATTGAGTCTAGAAGATTTGCATTTTGAGTCCAGACATCCACAGACTGACTATTACCTTCAAGTTTGGACCGCCGGATTAACTCTACTTTAATACATGCAAACGCAAATGCACATGCTTTGACTTTTTCATAGCATTTACTTTTTCTTTTTTTCCAAGATTTAATTATAATCTGTTTTTTACTCCCGTCTTCTGCCTCAGCCTCCCTGATAGACCCAGATCTGGTCGTTTTGATGTATATGTGTAACTCCCTTGTAGTGTCTTCAAAGTGTACAATATAAATATATTGAATACAGATTTTATCGTTGCTAGATCATGTTGTATTGATTATTGTTTCCCTGTTTTTATGTGCTGCTGTCCAAAATATCTGTATCATTAAGTATCAATGAAAGTGCATAGAATTCTTCTAAAACGGTCATGAGCCCATAAGAAGTTATTTGCTTTTCTTGATAATTCTTTTATTTTCAATTTCTATGGGAATGGGAAAGTGTCACTTTTTATCGCGATAATCTATCAACAGTGTATTTACTAGAAGATGACGAATCAGGACGAAGTTCAAAATGGTGTCGCGTCACCTGAAGGTGCTGCACCAGTCGTGGCTCTAGACACGGTCGACGGCGCCGCCGAGGAGGAGGTTCAGGCGGTGCCGGGCACCCCAGAGAAGCCGAAATTTACGCCGCCTCCAGATGTGCCAAACCCAGAGACTGGCACCGCTGCGGAAAAGTGGCCAGAAGTGGAGGACGTGTCAAAGTCTTCAATTCCGCACAAGGATTATTCCCGAACGGAATGTCTTGACCCCTGTTCCCTGTGCTACGAAGCAAGGCTTGTCTCCGCGGATTTTACCTGCGGACACCAGTTCTGCTACAAATGCGCAGCGACGTGCAGCCACTACACCAAGGCGGGGATCTTGACCTGCCCTCTGTGCCGGAAGGAAGTCGTGGGCTACGCGGAGGATCGTGGGTTAGAAGCGTACGTGCGCTGTCCGGTGACGATCCCGGAAGACCGTAGCGTAACTGAGCTGGAGGAGGAGTTCATAGCGTTAGCAAGGATCGGCTGTGTGCACCGTGTGCGCCAGTGCATACGCCGCGGAGTGTCGCCGTCGTATGTCGATGACGACGGGAACCAGGCGATCTCCGTTGCCGTGGCGCTCGGCAGGTTGGAGTTGGTCCGCTACTTGGTGGCCGTCGGTGTGGACCCCAATTTGAAGCGGACGGACCTAAAGACTAAGATGCGGAACGTTCCGCTCCTGGTGAGCTGCCGCTTGCCGGCAGTGGCGACAGCGTTGCTAGAAGGAGGCGCGGACCCGAATGATTGGGCTCCTGTGCATCCCGATGGATATACCGACGTCTTCGACGCTTTTCAAGAAACTGACAAATATATGGCAACGGAAGAAGATGGTGATGAAAGTGATGCGGAAAAAGAAGACGCACAAACATCACCAAGACTGCCACGTGGATGCCGGCTCCTCCACTACTTTGCGTACACGCGTAACCTTCCCATGCTGCGCGTCCTCCTGAGCCACAAAAGGACAAACCCAAACGTCTGCACGGGACATGGGGGATACAACGCATTGCAGCTGGGACTCATGGCTTGTCGTAAATACGAGGATGAGAAGCACACCTGGATCGCTCTGATTAAAGCTTTTGCGGAGGGCGGGATAGACCTGAACTACGCTGGTGGGCACCTGAAGAACGCAATTGCGGCTCCTGATGCTCTTCGAAAGCACGCGGCAGAACTGTCTTTGCCTTTCAAGACACGAGAGCAGATGTTGGAAAAGCGTGGATCATCGTCGCAGGATGAAAGTCTGGCAAAAAGCGTGAGATTCACACTTGGCGGAGAGCATGGACTCCCTTTGACATCAGAGGAAAAAAGGGGCTTACCCTCAGATGCTGCGAGCAGTATAGCTTTTGGCGTCGCTGGAAGTGGTTCCACAAGCAATTCCGCGGCATCTCTGACGGGCCTAGCGGCTGTTCGCGGGGTGGATCGCATGGAGCAGGTGCTGGAGTATGCTGGCGCGCGGGGTCGGGCCGAGCACGCCTCTGCTGATGTAGGGCGGGGTAACGGTGCAAATAGTGGCTCTTCCTGGCCGGCTGGAACAGTGATGCAATTGTCTCTCGGTGGGACGGTTTTGCAGAGTCTAATCTTCTGGAACTCCTCGGATAAGTTGTTTGACGTCATCTGGCACTTGGTTTGCACAAATAACGTGAATGTCGATCAGCGTTCGAAGGTCACGGCAATGCGTATCATTCAGCCACTGGGCGACGACTTTTCGAAGGATACCTGTACACCCGCAGCCTTGGCCGAGGGTACTCCGTCCTACAACTGGAAAGAGATTTCTCGGGCGTCGGGCGCGGAGGTGTCGCATTTGCCCGGACCACGGCTCATGTATTTCGCTACCGCCACACATGTTGAACCATATCGTTTATTGCCTTGCGACCGACGCACCCTAAAGTTCTTGTTAGATCCCGAGGATCCGAAGAGGCGTCAGGGCAACATGCGCATCCTCCTTGATCTCAATTTCTCTTTCGACCCGATCACTGGAACCACGCCGCTTCTGGAGTTCTTGCGTTGCCAGGACAGCAGGAGCCGAACAGTGACTTCGCTGCGCAATATGGGAGCTTTTGGGACGAGTGGGTGCGGCGGCTGCCTGGAAAAATATTGTGAAGACGATTTCGAGGAGATCGTAGAGTTGATGCTGAATGCTGGAGCCAGTCCCAATACGGCGGCTGTGCTAAGCGCCCCCTCGCTTCACGCTGCGCGAACGTTGGCGCCTGTAACGCCCTTGCAGTACAGTGCGCGAATCGGTCGGGTGCGGTTGATCGAGATGTTGCTCGACGCCGGCGCGTCTTCCGGAGCTCGTCGCGCCCTGAACGATGCGATTGCTCGGTCGGTGCCTAATTGGGAAGTGAGTAGGCCCACGCGATTGAAGGACACCAGTGTATGCGGTCCCCTTCCCGGCCCTTCCGGTAATTCACCAGCAGCCTCGAACACGACTGGAGGGAACGCGGCAACAGCGCCGCGCCCAGGAAATGATCGGAACACGCAAGCGAGGGCTGCACCACGCAATCGAGGGCGTGCACCGCAGCAGCGGCAGCCGCAGCAGCAGCCATATCATCAACAACCCAGAGCCGGTCCTATGATGCACCCCCAAATGCATCAACAAATGATGGGTCCACCTGGTTATCCGAACTTTTATCCTGGCAATCCAATGATGTCGCCCCAGTACGGAGCCCCCATGATACAAGGGGGTGGGGGCATGTACATGAACCCAATGATGCAACCAACGCCTCCAGGATATTTCATGCCGCCACAGGGGCCTTTTCAGCAACCCTACAACTACCCGCAACAGTTTTTCAACCATCCACAAGCGATGATGCAGCCGCAGCAGTTTAATCAGCCGCAGGCAATTATGGGAGGTCCTCCTCACAATCGTAATACCATGCCGGTGAATGCCAGTGAGCCTGTTGTAGAATACTTGAATGATGACGCTAAGGAGGAGTCGGCAACATCAGAAAGCGAGGCTCGTACTGCTGCGCATGTGACGATGGAAATGGTACGGCTTCTTTGTCAACGGTTGAGGCTTGGTTCGAGCGGTGCCTTGAATAAACGAGAACCTCTCTTCCCATGTGACCCGCCACAAACGGCGCAAACAGCGCTTCACGCAGCAGCCTGGCGCTGTGCAGAAGGCCACTGCGCACCCGTCGGGCGGTACTTGATCCGGATGTGCGGGATGGATGTGAATGTGCTCGATTCAACCGGCATGATGCCACTCCATGTTGCGGCGGAGAGGGGCTCGCTGGAGGCCGCTCGGTTTTTGCTCAAAGAGGGTCGCTGTGTGGTCGACCAGCCGTGTCGAGGTCTCGGGGCGACTCCGCTCCTCTACGCTTGTTCGTTTCTGAAGAGTACCGAAGTCGTGGAGCTCCTGATTTCCCACGGTGCAGACGTGAAAAAGAAGTGTCCCTTTCCTTATATATTTGCGGTTGTGAGGATCTATTTGGAGCGGAAGTTGCGTTTGAAAAAGGAAGCGGTCCTCGAAAAACAGACCGTAAAAGAAAACAAATCTCTGTCTGCTACGTCACCTCAAGCTACAAGTGCTGCTTCAAGTAGTAATTCTTCACCCTCGACGTCCACGCAACACCAGCAGTCTTCTCCTGATGGAAGCACAACTGGCAGTGCATCACCATCAGCATCAGATACCACAACATCGGCAGCTTCGTCGCGAACGTTGAACAACGACGAGGACGGCGGAATAAATACCGAAGTTGTGGATGCGTCTACCTCGACCTCTTCAAGTAGCAATTCTTCGAACACGACCGAAGAACAGTCTCCCAAGAAGGAAGACGAAGGCGAGTCTGATCCTGTAGCAAAAGCAACGGCAGCTTTTCGAGAGGAGCTTAGAAAAGCATTTGCGGCGTGGCTCCTAGGACACGACTTTCCGAATATGGAAAAATATAGAGTTGACTGCCTGCAGAGCTGCCGTGTCGGCGATCGGTTATTGCGATCACTAAATCTGGAGGCGGCGCGGCATCTTGCCCTTGCCGGCGATTCCGAAAACGTGTCAGAGCGAGAACTAGAACTAGTTGAGAGCGCCCAAGACTATATGGTACGTCAGTCTTCGATAGAAGCCATGCTGCTGAAGCAGCCGCACTTCGCGTCGGCCTCGAAGACCACTGGCGCGGCCCCACCTCCTGCGGTGAATAAGAAGCCAATAAGCAAGCAATCTCAACAAGCTCAAAGCGAAAGCTTTTTCTGCTGTGTTACAGGGCGAGCTAGTAAGCCGGCGCCGCGGCCCGCGCAACCGCAACCAGCGGCGGTAGCGCCCGCGCCTCCACAAAACGAGCTCGTCGATATTATTCTGCGCGACGAAGACTGATACTGATCACATCTATGTTGAGTAATTTCACTCTGATTTAATACCATAGTATACACAGTATATTTCTTCGGTAAAAATCATGACCCTAGGTTGTAGCCACAATCTGAAAAACACTGACATCCAGTCGTGAAAGTTCAACGTAAAAGAATGTGAAAAATTACAAAGTCGATGCACGCGTTGCGTGCGGCTCGATTACTTGTTCGTTACCAGCAACGAAGATTTCATCTTATATGAACCGTAATGATTCCTCCATGACCATGACCCCTTCAACTAGTACACCTTGGTGGAATTTTATGATTAGTACTTATCGGTTCACAATGTAACTTGCTAACAGTATACCTCTTCCCCTCTTCCCCTCTAGCGTGTGCGTTAATGATTAGCTCATCTTAAAGCAGGGCTTGAGAAGTTAAACAACCTAAGTACAATCTAAGTAATCAAATAATAACTATATGACTAGTGCCGTGTCTCTCCTCATGTCGCTTGCATCTTCTTTTGTAGCTGCTTACTATGCTCGTAAAGGTACAATAAGGCTACTTAGTAATAGCATTAAGTAAGTTGTAGTTGTAACTCGATAGTTTCTGTTGAGAACAGAATGGCATAACGTTATCGGATAGGAGTAAGGTTACGCTCTTCATCAAGAATTCACTTTATCCATATTTCTGAAGGAAGCTCAACTATGGCTAAGTACTTAAGCGGGGGATGGCCCTGCTGTAGATGAATAAGTTGCACAGGTCTAGTTGTAAACCAACGAAATGAAAGGTTAAGATATTATAATGGGTAGTTGTAAAAAATCATAATCATCATGTATCGTTTTTTAGTGTGGGATCCGCTTCTCTTACGGTCGCACCGATCGGACCATGGATACCAGCTAAGGCTGTGATAGTGATTATGTTCTACGAGCATGCACAACCACCATGCTTTGACGAATCCGACCAACCGATAAAACAAAAAGGGGAAGGGTGATGTTTCGTATTTGCTTTGAAGATGAAGTCAGCTGCTATCCGACTTGGTCCGTTGATGAAAAGCGACTTGTCTTCAACGTACCACTCACCGCATAAGTAATTTAGTAGAAGTAAAAGAGCAAGACTCAATAGAGTTACGACTTCCCATACAGATAGAACGAACTAAGTATTTTTTTTTCATATCAATCTATCTTCATCCATACATCATGAACCAAGAAACTCATCCTTTTTTTTCCAGAAGTTATCCGACCTTAGACATGCGAGAGCGAGGTAGCGTGTGCGTGTGCTTGTTTGTGGTGTTTCTGATAAACCGATGATAAGAAAATGTATGTAAAAGATGCAGATTCACTTTCTCCTCATGCAGACGTGGTGAGTAAGTAACAACATCGTAACAGCAGCTTACGCGTACGTATGGAGCACAACCACAAGCAACAAAGCACAAGACTGCTAACAATTTCTACCTTGAAGCGCTTTCTGTGGTGTTTCACTGGGTAGCCGTGTCCGTACAACATACGATACTTTCTTAGTAATTCCATGATCCTCGTACGGTGACTCTACCGAGTGATCTTCGTACGACAAATGACATGATCCGATCAAGAGTAAACGTGCACGATCCAGTTTCAGAAATAACAGCCTGATCAATAGCGGATCAGAGTTCAAAAGAGACAAAAGTTATACCTTTAGAAAGGATGAATGTAGAGAGGTCCACAGGAGAATGAAAAAAATGGATTTCTTTGTGAAAAATCAACCCAGTAAAGCACTACGATTTTCTTGGATCACTTTCTACGAAGATGATTCGTGGATCCATGTTCAACTTGCAGCGAAATCTATTCTTTCCGGATATTAAAGTACACATGCTCATGGTGCACTCAAGTCGAAGAAAACAAGGAAGAATGATTTCATGTGACTCGAAAATCAAATAACCCGCAGTTTTGGCCACAGAGAGAGATTTTACGCACGCAGTAGTTAGAATAGTCAGGATTTAGAGTTAATCAGTATCAGGCAGCGTTTTTACCCAGTACTTCAACTAGGGAGCCAGTTGTAGTTGACGTAACAGTTGTAACAAACACGCGTAGCCAGTTTTTAGACAACAACTTTGTTAGCATTTTCTATTTGAAAAGAGCGGCGTCGCAAGCGTTGCAGCTAGTTAGTAGTACGACCACGTATTAACTTTCGATTATAGCTACGAAACAAGGCCCCTTTCGTTGTACCCCTTCGAACGATCAGTACCCAGGGTCATTACACTTTTTATTCTCGCTTCCGTGTTGACTCATGATTGACTTTGATGCAACATAAAAGTTGTTTGTCCACTTGCCTATTGTAATACGCTAAGTACAAGAACGTAACAAGGTAACTGAGTAGTTTAAATTATTGTTATCTATGAACTAACTTCTTTAATATCGCCCGATCAACGCAGTAGTCGTATGTTCCTTTGACACTAGTCCACCTCTCAGAAAGTAGCAATGAACAGGAAAATAGAATTTCCACAGGACAAGAAGAAGAAGAAGATGAGTGAGGCTGAGGACGAAACTTCTTTGGATGAGCCCGAACACGACACATTGGGCTTTCCGCCTATGGAGATGAATGGGGATCCGACCTCCCCTAGCACAGCAGCCAGCACCCCAAGCGCGATTGCGACGTCTAGAAATAAGGTCAAGACGGGTGACGAGTATGAAGAGTTTGAAGATGCTGCGCATGTTCATGAGCGAAACGAAGATGCTCCATTTACTCATGATGTAGGGGCGTCAGGAGATGATCAAAAAGAAAGTGCAGCTCCTGATTCGGGTCTGAAGAAAAATGAAAACCAAGACACCGCGGAAGGTCAAGAATACCATGACGCAGAAGAAGCTTGTGATATTAAAGGACATGAAGGTGAAGAGAAAGATGAAACGATACGGAACTTTGAAATTGGAACCTCAGCCGAAAAATGGGTAGAAACTGAGGCGGCCACAGCATCGCACAGTGATTATGCGCGGAGTGCACGTTTGGACCCTTGCTGCCTGTGTTACGAAGCCAAACTGGTCTCAGCCGATTTTCTGTGCGGTCATCAATTCTGCATTGGCTGTGCCGCTAACTGCAGATTTCATACCAGCTCAAGCGGGCTCACTTGCCCTCTGTGCCGGAAGGAAGTAGTCGGCTGTGAAGAGGGCACTGGCCTGGAGGCTTACGCCCGCTGCCCCGTTGCGATTCCGGAGGAACTCTCAGTGAAGGAGCTAGAACAAGAGTTCGCGGCGCTGGCATGGACCGGGTGCGTTCACCGAGTGCGCCAGTGTGTGCGCCGTGGGGTCTCGCCTTCCTACGTCAAAGAAGACGATCATGGAAACCAGGCGATCTTTGTGGCCGCGGCAGCCGGAAGAGTGGAGCTAGTGCGCTACTTGTTGGCGGCTGGTGTAGATCCGAATGTGACGCGTGTTGTAACGAAAGCCGGCGTTCTGCGAGCTCCATTACTCGCCCATTGTCGTGCTCCTAAAGTCGTAGAAGTGTTACTTGATGCAGGTGCGGATCCGAACGCTTTCGCGCCGGTGCAGCCGCACCTGGACGCTAGTGTCGCGGACGAGTGGGAGGATGAAGAGGAGGATCTGGCGTGCTTTTCACACGCGGCAACGGAAGAGTTGCATGCGGGAAATAAAGAGTATGAGAATCCGCATTTGCCCCGCGGTTCCCGGCTGTTGCACTTCTTTGCGTACACGCGAAACTTAGCGGTACTGCGAGTGCTCCTGAAAGATACCAAAACGGATCCGAACCTCTGCTCGCACTATGGCTACAACGCACTGCAAGTGGGCCTCAAGGCGTGCCTGCGGCATAAAGCGAACGCGCAAACGTGGATCGAGATGATTGAGCTTTTCGCAGAGGCTGGCGTCGATCTAAATCATACGGACGGGCCTTTTCTCTCAACGTACGCAGCCAGCGACTCTTTCCGTAAGCAGGCTGAAGAGCTCTCTATGCCCTTTGCTGAGCGCGAAGCGGTGTTGCGACAGCGATCCTTGGAGGGGCAGAGAGAAGGCGAGTCCTCATCGTCGTCTTCATCAACCAGTGAACATGCATCATCTTCGAGCGACGTCTTCTTCAGCTTGCGCGGCACTTACGGCGTTGCGGACGCACATTTATCAGATGGTGAATCCCCCGTGAAAAACCCGGACCAGGAGGATGCTGACGTAAACGATAGCCAAGCCAAGAACAGATATTTAGGCGTGGCGGTTGGGGAGACGCAGAGAAAACAACTTTGGTCCGCGAGATTGGCGATGTTCCTTAGCGAGAGCAGTAGCATTGCCACGATGGATGCTGGAACAGTCTTTCCACCTGGGGTGGAAGGCTTCCATCCGTCATTGATGCGGCGAGAAAAGACCTCGTCACTGCTGGAAAAGTGTGACGCCTTGACCGGGGGGCCCGATACTCAGGGCTTGCCACCGGGCACCGTTGCCAGAGTGACCTTTGCATGCACAATCCTTCAAGCTCTGGTCATGTGGAACGTAGGGGATGAGTTACTTCCCGTGATCGAGCTCTTGTTGACGAAATACAAGGACCGCGTGCACGCGGACGCACGAGCAGCCGTTGTCTGGGTGTATATTCTGAAACTGAAGCGCAAGAGACCAGAAGTCCCGAGCGAGAAGGATGAGCTGCACCTGATCGACCGTGCGACGGGTGCCGAAGTGTCGCGCAACGTACCAGGTCCGCGACTCATGTTCTTCGCGACAACCAGCGGGCGCAATCCGCGCACGCTGCGTTATTTGCTAGATCCCTCCTACGATCGGCGTCTCGACGTTTCGCGTGACCCGCTTACGGGCAGGACGCCGCTTCTGGAGCTGTTGCGATTACAAGACTACCGCATAGAGGATATGCGAGAAGCGCGAGAGGCCCGAGGAGCCACATTCTTGTTCCTCACGCAGGAGCAGGATGAAAAAGAGTTTGAGGACATGGTCAAACTCATGCTGAAAGCGGGGGCGTGCCCTGACGAAGCGGGTTCTACTGCGAACGTGAACATCTCACAGCCAGTGACCCCTTTGCAGTTTTGTGCAAGAATCGGTCGAGCTAATCTTGTGCAGATCCTGCTGAATGCCGGCGCCTCATCCGGTGCTCGCTTGGCCGTAATCGAGGCGGTCTTGCGACGGGTGCCGGAGTGGCAGCTGCATCAGCCGAGCCGCTTGGTGCAACAGAAAAATACTAACAAAAGCGGTGTCCTGACAACATCATTGCAATCGAATGTGTCGGACAGTGTCGTCAACGCCTCCGGACAGCACTGTCAGATCTTGCCCAGTAGTCCGCAACCTCTCATCCTGCGGGATCAGATGGAATCCATCAACGTCCGGATGGTCGAAAGGCGCACAAGAGCACCGGACCGGAACGAGCTCGAGCAGCAGCTTGCTACCTCCACAACCAACTGCCGCACCGCGATCGAAGTGACGATGGATTTAGTGGAGCTCCTGTGTGAACGACTCGACTTTGCCAAAACCGGTGCGCTGAGCAGGTTGGAACTAGGATTCGGGGAAGATTCAGGCGTGGAGTCAGCGTTGCACGCAATTGCCGCACCCAGTGCCATAGAGCACTGCGAGGTTGCCGCGCGCTACCTCATCACGAATTGTGGTATGGACGTGAATCTGCGTGACTCTTACGGCAGAACGCCCCTACACGTTGCGGCGGAGACCGGAGCGCTGCGCGCCGCCGAGAATTTGTTGAGCCGAACCACGTGTCTCGTCGACGCCCGGTGTCATATGCGTCGCGCCACGCCCTTGCTCATTGCGTGCGCTACGAGATGCAGTCCCGCTATGGTGGAGCTGCTGCTACACAAAGGAGCGGATCCGCGCGCAAAGATGCCCTTCGTCTGGAACTGGCATGCCGTGAAAAGAGTCCTGACCTATGCGGCGATGGTGAAGCGCCAAGATCTTCTCGCCAGAGCTGAGAAAGAAGAAATGGACGAGGATGTGAAAGAGTGGCTGCTCGCGGATTGGACGGAGAAGACGAAGGCAGTGTACGACTTCGCAGCCAGACTTCATCCGACTGTACGCCGTATTCGCAAATTTTTAACAGAAGCTGGTCTTTCATGCGGAGACTCAGTCGATGACATTGAAAGAGGACGCCGCGGAAGTTTGCCCCTCGTCGATTGCCTGGAAAGCGCTCGTGTCGCTATTCGTATGCAGAACGCGGCTTTGTTGGAGCCGCTGAACAATGGGCACGCAAACGTGAATACACAGGACGAGGCGACGCAGTTTATCTGCGCTTACCGAGAAGCACTCGATGACGTGGAAGACGCCGTAAAATGCTTTTCGTTAGTAGAGTCTACCCTCCAGAGCCACCCACGCTTAGCTCCGCCCAAGCCACCAAAGCCGGAAACGAAAAACACGACGTCCTCAGGTGGCGGATTCTTTTGTTGCGCTTCGGGTAGGAGTAAACCAGCTCGCGCAGTGAAGGCACCCGCCCCGGCCGCACCACCTGAACCGAAGAACGAACTGGCTCAGCTGGTAAAGGCAATATAGAAAAATCAAGCGACACCAGGACCCTTCCTTGTCCTCCTCTTCATTTCAAAGCGTGCGCTCATACGAGTTGTGAAGAGAACATTTTAGAACAACAAGGTCACTCCCCAAGCAATGGAGTGGATGCGCCTTTCCTTGGGGTGTGAGCTAGTTGTGACTACAGCTTTTTCTTGGAAAGATCAAGACAAGAAACCGCACTTTCCTACCAGACCATATTACCCCTTTATTTCTTATCCTTCCAACCATAATTCATCGCACACACCTCGCTTGCGGTTGCGCCCGAAGTGGTTTGACATTTCGGAGCAGAGACATACCTGACCTTATTTCTGTACACGTACGCCTGAAACGATTGTGATCATTTTGGAAGGCTCAGATAGGATGACATGTGATGAAGAAGCGGCCCTCTATGCCAGCATACACCCCACACTATGTTTTTCGTGACTGCATTCACTCTACTAAGTGTTCTTCTGATGCTTGCGTTCACAAAAAAATCGGTCGTAGAGTTCCGCTTATGCCATAGTCACGAAGTGGAAAAGCTTCCCATCTGCTCTACAGTTCTAACTTTTCTGTTGGTTATTCATGAAGCAGATGATTATTATAAAATACAAGAAACCGGGGTCGCCCCTTGGGCGACCCCTCCTTGATAGCAGCACAGTCACAGGCACAGAGTAGAAACATAAGAGAAAGCAAAAAAAAAAGCGACTGAGGCACGGAGCGCCCGCCCCTTGGCCTTGGCGGCTGCCGTCGAGATGATGGAGAAGAACAAAGACCGAAGCAACCCACGGAACCCAGAAC